>WEIV01000129.1:204393-235229 GCA_013390005.1 Calyptomena viridis
CCTTTCCCTTGGGCCGTGTGTGTGTCCGTGTGCGTGTCCGTGTCTGTCCCTGTGTCTGTGTGTCCGTGTCTGTCCGCGCATCTGTCTCTCTCTGTCGCTGTGTCTGTCCCTGTGTGTGACACCACTAGATGTCACCAGGAGCCCGCGGCGCAGCGGAGGGAGGGACCGTCAGCACGAAGAACCTGGAGCATCGTCTGCCCTGGATCACCCGTGGGAGCCCGAGGGACCAGACACGGACCGAGTGGGATCGGCAGCACCTTGAGACTGGATCCACAAAGGGACCCGGAGCACTCCCCGAGCCAGATCACTGAGGGGAGTCGGTGCATCCTTACACCAGGCGGGGTCTGGAGGTCCCTGGAGCTTCCGGGGACCTGGAGTGGCTGGTGGGATCTGGTGCTCCCCTGATGCAGAGGATCAGGTGTAACCACCTCTGTTGGGGTGCAGGGCTGCTCCCCCCAGCCCTTCCTTTGGGCACACAGGGCTGCTCTCACCCAGCCAGACCCCCTGGCCAGGCACCCCAAAGCCTCCTCTGAGGCTCCCCCCAACATCCTCCACCGGGGACTTGTGCCATGGGGCACAAACCTGGGAGCTGGAAGCCCATGGCCACCACCAGGGCGTGATTCAGCAGAGCTGAAATCCCGGTACAGCCCAGGAGACTGATGGAGACCTGACACATCAACATCAAAGTCCAAGCCCTGCTGCAGCCCAGAGCAGAGTCCTGGAGCCACCACCCCAAGCCTTTGCCCGTGGGAAGAGCCCCAGGACAGTGGGAGGTGAGGGATGCTACGTGGAGCATGGCACTGCCAGAGGATCCTCTGTCACCTTCCGTCCTGTGCTGGGCTTTATCACTGATTGGGAAATGAATTACCAGAGTTAATCTGCTAAAGCCATAAAAGCCACCATAAACTGCATATCTGGAGCCATCAGGCTGTGCCTGGGATGGGCAGGTAGTGTCTGGGCAGAGCAAAGGGTGGATTCCTTCCAGCATGGCCTAGCTGGGACCCTTGGAAAAGCTTTAAAGGGGATGAGATTCAGGGATTCATCCCTTTGGATACTTGTCAAGACACAAAGCTTCGCCCTGCTGAGAGCAGCACTGTGTAACCCAATACCAAGCAGATTTAGAAATGTTTATAACTGTGTCCAGCTGAACTATCTCAACTTCCAGCAGCCAAAGAGACAGAACAGCCCTCAATCCTTCAGGATCACATGGACATGGATCTTGTCCCATCCACACAGCAGGGACAATGGCAGCGTTTGCTGAGGGGCCTCTGTGGCAGGTGATCCAGGGACAAACGAGCCCCTTCACTGCCGAGTCCTCCTTCCCAGGGAGCAGCAGCCATTTGTAACCAGATCTTTAATCAAAGGCATTTCCAGGGCCATAAAGGCTTTTATTAAATCTCCCTGAGCTTTCCCCAGACTGGTGGTGGCAAAATCCTCCCGGCACTGCCGGGAGAGGGATGTTCCAGCTGGGGAGCAGAGCCAGTGCTGCCTGTCCTGGCACGGATCTGCAGGGCCAGGGGGTGCTTGGGGCTGCTCAGGAATGCTCAGGGATGCTCAGGGATGCTTAGGGATGCTCAGGAATGCTCAGAAATGCTCAGGGATGCTCAGAGATGCTTGGGGTTTCTCAGGGGTGTTCAGGGGTTATCAGGGATGCTCAGGACTGCCAGTTTCCTTCAGATGAGTTGAAGCGGAACAGCATCTGCTCCCCAGCTAGTGGCCGAGCCTGGCACTCACTCCAGGTTTGTCCCGGGCTGTCAAGCACCCAGGGATCAAGAGGAGCATCCTCAATTGATAATTCATGGTAAAACCAGCAGTTCCTCTTTCCCCAACTTCTCCCAGTGCAGGCTTCCCCTTCCTCCTTCACAGATTATCAAATTACCATTTTGCTGATCTAACTCCTTTTGGTTGGTTTGGTTCTTTTCCTTCCTAAATCAAATTTTTTATTGCTAAGAAATGCTAATTTGCAAGATGCCTCTCTGGAGAATTGCGATTCAAGAGCCCAGCTGCCTCAGAGGAGCTGAGCTGCTGCCTGAAACAACCTCAGCTGCTGCTGTTCCATCCAAAACCCCAAACCTGAGGCAAAATTAACAGCTTTTCATTAAATATAAGAGAAAAAAAAATATCAGTCATGCTAGAAGGCTCTGTGGCTGCCAAGGGGGTGGCTGTGGGGTGGCTCGGGATTAAGCACTGGGTCACATCAGAAGGGTTGGTCCCCAATTCCCTGGGGTGCTGTGAAGGCTGAAAAACGGGTGATTCCCAGCTGGGACGAAGCTTCCCCGAGAACTTGGCTCCTTCCCAGGCTGCGAATCAGCTGGAAAAGGCTCTGGTTCTCCTCCTGGCAGCAATTAAGCCACCCTGTCCTCCTCCTTGCCGGGAACAGAACTTTGCTGAGCGGGGCGGGTGATACGATCTCAGCGCAGCCCGTGCAAACACTTAATCTCCTTCAGAAGAGGCTGAAGGCGCGTTTATGGTGGGTTTTTAATAGCAGGCTGGATAAGCAGCGGCGATAACCCGCGCCGGGCTCCCGCAGGATGATTAATGCTCCCGGAACAGTCACGCTCGCTCGCCTCGGGGCTGGGATTGTTTTCGGTTATTAAAGGGGAAAAAAAATAAAGGGGGTATAATGGACTTTGCCATGTTTTATTGGGCTGATGGGTGCAGAGGGAACGCGGCGGCCTCTTTGCTCCCCCTGTATCAGTGCCCAGCTCTGGCTGGCTGGTGAGGCTGGGGGGTGGAGGGGGAAGGATGAGGACTGAAGGAGGAAGAAGGAGGGATGAAGGACGAAGAGATGGAGGAGGAGGGAGGAGGGATGAAGGAGGACAGATGAAGGATGGAGGATGAAGAACTAGGGATGGTTCCTGGCCAGGTTTTTACTTCTTGCCTGGTGATGCTCCTGGCTGTGTGCCCGGCACTGTGCACGTCTCCTGCACTGTGGCTGGGGGCTCTCCAGGGACTGGATTATCAGGGTTCTGCATTTGTTTAGGACTCTCCTAAAACATCATTTAGGCATCATTTAAGAGCCCTGAGCCCACCGCTGCCTCCAGCACACTGCATGTTCAGGACCTTGCAGTGTCATTGCACATCCTTGGAACTCCCCGTGCAATGGGCACATCCCTGGAGTGCTGGCACTGGTCCCACTCTGGGGATTGAGGCTGGAGCGATCTGGTGCTGGAATCCACATCCCCATCCCCTTCCCATCCACCTCTGGCCCCACCGAGCTGCCCAGCTGGGCAAACACATGGTCACTTAGGGCTGCCCCGTGCAGCCAGTCCGAGTCACGTGTGTCCCCACACCTGCACCAGGACCAGCTTTCCCGGGACAATAAACCCTTGTCCTAGGGCAGGACTGTGCTTGAAGAGGTTTTTGTGGGGTGGAGTGGAAATTGTGACGATAAGGAGCTTTCTGATGAAATGTTTTCCTTCCACTAGTGTGCATTCGTGGTGATAAAGCAGTAGTGATAAAGTGATCACTTTATCGTTTCTGGTGATAAAGTGCACTAGTGTGCACTTCTGGTGCTAAAGCTCTGGGGCTGAGCTCTCTCCTGGCCCACCACACCCATTCCCACACAGAGGAGATGCATCCTTTATCCAGGGAAAAGCTGGAAACAGCCTCACAGTGCTTCCAAAACACCTCTGAAGAGAACTTTTGCAGTCAGACAGCAGGAGCAAGGACTCCTGGATCCCTCCCGCCATCACAGTCCCCAAGCCCAGGTGACATCGAGGGGCTGCACCAGCCTTAACACTTCCTGTAACAGTTCAAATTTATTTTAACGATCACGGGTTCAAAATAAATGGCAAAAAGCCCAAATGCTTGGGGTGTTTCATTTATCTGTTTGGAAGGATCAGAAAAAAGCTGTTTGTTTAGATGTAAAATTTGGACTGGAGAGGTGGTTTTTCCCCTCTTCCTCACGGCAGCGTCACCACAGCTGGGAAAGCAGCTTAACGAATTATACACTATGATAATTGATTGAATTCATCAGTAAATAAAACAGCAGCCTTTAAACTCGGGGTCTGGAGAGGGAGAAAAAAAATCTGTATGCAGTAATTTGTACAAACAGGCACAGGAATTGTCATGTCCACAAAACCACAGCCACCAGGAAAAGTGACACATGAGGCTGCACACCCGATTAAAAAAAGCTCTTTTTAGGTTTGAACCAGAAAGGAATCCTTTCCCCCCAAAGGGGTGTCCTTTCTCTCCCCTCCAGAAGCTCCTTGGTTCCTCAAAGAGATGAATCAGAAGTTTTGAAGCACCCTCGAACCCTTTGAGAAATGGGATGGGGAAGCCAAAAATGTGGTTTATAATAAAAGAAGGGAAAAATGAGATTGAGCATCCCCGGTCAGAGGCCTTAGGACTGGAATATACCCAGGTAAATCACCAAATCTTCCCAGTCAGCACCGAGACCACCCCCGAATCCCTGCTCCTTTGCTCCACCACCCCTGCTCACCCTCTCCCATCACACCACCACCATGGACAATATATTGCAGCTCCCCTAAGAAACATTTGCTGTCAAAACTCCATATTCCCTTACTCCAGGGATTCTAGGCTGCACCAATGAGTGCCCCTTCCAGCACTGCTGGCGTGAGCAGGGAGATTTTGCAGGTCTGGCGAGCCAAGGAGCTGATCCGAAATGCTGAGAGCAAATCGTGCTCCTTCACGTGTGAGGCACCGCCGCGGTGTCACCGCCGCCGCGCCGTGGTGACACTCCGGCCATCGCACACGTGTCCACACACACGCACCCGAGGAAGGGGAGGAAAACTCTCCACGTAGGGATGATGGCGATGAAAAATGATGGGAAGCCTCCTCCCGGCCCCGGGGCAGTGGCTGGGGACACCACGTCTCGCCCGGCGTCCCCCGAGCCCGCGTCCCCCCGAGCGGTTCAGCATCCGTCTCCGTGGCAACGCGTTTTGCACATCCCTCGGTATCTCCTGTCCCTCCGGCCCGTGGCGCTGGCAGCCCCGGGGACCCTGCACGCCGGGAGCAGATGGGCGTCCATCGCCCCCCCCGGCACCCCTGAGAGGGGTGGGGAGAGCAGGGATGGGTCCCCCCGCTCCACGGGGTGCCCGTGGGTAACTGAGCCCATCCTTGGTACCCCAGGGTGGATTTGGGGCAGCACAGAGGCACAAATGGGGATCCGCCAGCTCTGCATTCCTGGGCCAACAGCCAAGTCACCTGCCAGCACTCCGGGATACTTTTCTGCCTGATCTCAGCTGGAGTTTCATAGGATGGGATGACACAGAGCCATGGGCACGCTGGGAAATGCAGCCATGCAGAGGAACTTCTTCCCCAGCGCGAAGTCCCGCAGCAGCAGCAGCAGCCCCTCCCGCACCAGTCTTGGAAGATGCTCCTGTGTAAAATGATGGAATTCTGCAGGATCAGCCACCGGACACATCCACGTTGGAAGAGGCCTCCCTCGCTGGGATTTCCGGATACCAGTGACATTGCACAGCCTGGTTCAGCACCGCTGCTCTCTCGAAACCCCCGCCGGTGCTGGAAGCTGCACCACAAGGACTCGGAGCCGGGAAACCCCCTCCCTGGAGCAGCTGGGAACGGAGGCTGGAGGGGCGCAGGAAATCTCCATTCATCGGCGCTTGGTCTCCAGCCAAATTGGAGACAAACCAACCATTTTTTTTCCAACTTCCCAGTAGACTGGAGTTTCCAGGGAACTGTGGCTAGTAGGAAAAGGGGCCAGCAAGGGGGGGCTGCAGGTAGACGTTGGCTTTGCCCCCAGCTCCATGATGTCCAGGCTCCAGGTGGTGTCAGTGCTGTTGGCACTCCCCTATGGGCTTGGAGTCAGGGAGATGAAGGATCTTTGCGTGCTCACATCAGCCTGTGCAGGTGGTGGGTGGTAGGACAGGGTGGGAAGTTGTGATTTTTGGGGGGAGGTTTAATACATATCAGATTTGCAGTCTCTTAAGTCCCTTTTATTTTTTGGAAATGGCTCTGCACACCCTGTAAGGTCCCCATCCCTGGCAGGAGGACTCGTCCCTTGTCAAGGGGCCATGCTGTCCCCATGGAGTCACCCTATGGGCTCACACCATGGGGCCATGGTGGTGCCAGCTGCTCTGCAGCCCCTGGCAGGGTCAAACAGCCAGGGGGTTTCCCTCGTCCCCCCAAAAGGAACTCTCTCCATGGCAGGTGTCCACTGTGTCCCTGTGGGGTGGTTGCTCTGACAAGGAGTGATGGGCTCAGCCAACCCAGGGCCTAAGCTCAGCCCAGGCACAGTTCCCAGGGCTGAAACCGGGCCCTGGGGAAAAGGGATTTAGTTGATTAAATAGAAACCAAACCAAAACAAAAGAAAGGAACCACCAACCTGGGTCTGGTTTTCATTTTGAAGGAACTTTTTGTTACTTGTTTGTCATCAGCTTAATTCCTCCAAACCCATAACACTTGGTGTGATGTGATTTACTTTACAGCCATTTCTCCGAAGAATGAGGTTATGCCGGGAAGGGGATCACTTTGGCAGGAGGGCAGTGCGAGGTGGACCTTGGCTGTGTCCCGTGGGAGTTCCTTCCCTTCTCCCCTTGCCCCTGTGGCCCGCGGTGTGTGGCCGAGGTGCTGCCGAGGGGCGTCTGCCGTGTGATGCCGGGGAGGATCGGAGAGGAGATATCCATGGACCAGCTGAGCTGGACCCCCCTGTGCCAAGCCGGGAGGGCACCGAGATCTTGCAGGGATGGAGCTGCCTCCCACTCCGTCCACTCCAGCCTTCCTCCTTTCTATTTTTTCCCCCTTTCCCTCAATTCTTCTGCACCTCCTTCCCTCCCTCCTGTCCCAGCCCCTTCCCCTTCCCTCCCAGCAGGGCCAAGAGCCAAAGGGACTTTGCTCCCCAAGGCAGCACTCGCTCCCCTCTCCTTCCCCGCAAACCCCGGAGCCGCCGAGAGGGAAGCAGAATGCTCCGGTCTTATCTGCGAGGGGAGGCAGGCTCGGTGGGCAGGGTTTGCGCGAAGGCTGCTGGCTTATAAGCAGCCGGCAGCGGAGGCAAAGCTGTCTCGGAAGGCACCGAACGGGGCCCCCCTCCGTGCACCGCTCCCGCCGCGATGCCCCCGGCGCTGGCGCTGCTGCTCTGGCTCAGCCTGGCAGGTGCCCTTCGGCCAGACCTGCAGCCCCCCGACCATGAGCCCACCGAGAGCGGGGCCACCTTCTTCGCCGAAGACTACAACAGCACGGCCGAGCTTGTCTTCTTCGACAGCGTCTCGGCCAGCTGGAATTACAACACCAACCTGACGGCCGAAAACGCTGCTCTGCAGGTGGGTGGCGGGACGGGGGCGACGCCACCGCGGGGGTGACCCCGGGACTGGGGACTGGGGGGGCTGGGGCATGGTGGGGACACTTGGTGTGGTTCCCTCCCGGAGGGCTCCTGTCTCAGCACCTCAGGATGGCAAAACAGGGCTGGGAGTTGTAGTCCGGGAACCGCAGGGTTTTGCCCCAGATTGGTTCTCGGAGAGGCTGTGCCCCAGAGTGACAGCTCTGGTCCCGGAGCAGAGTCCAGGTTATTTTTAGAGGTGATTCCTCATGCCCAGCACCTTCCACTTTCCTTCTCCCTTTCCCTTGACCAGGTGTCAAGTGTCCCTGTCCCCGTCCCTGCCCGGTGTCACCACGTCCCAGTGCTGGGGGTTTTAGTTTGAGGCAAACTCAGGGACCCAAAGTGCACAAGCAACTGGGTGGCATCGAGACTGAGGCTGCCATCCCTTGTCCCCGTGTCCCCAGGCCACAGGGACGAAGCCAGCTTTGGGAAAGCACTCCAGGCTATAGGGAATTAGACATCAGCCCAGCTACGTGCAGGCAGAGTCCCTGCAGGGACCAACTCCATGTGCATCCCACAGGCATGTGTGTGTTTTCCCAGGGGTTTGCATGTGTTTGGGCTGGATTTAGTGGAGCAGAGAGCTGGAGAAACTCAGGGGCTGCTCTCCTTTGGGTGAGGGGTAGCACGGCCCAGGCCAGGGGATGGCAGTGCCTGGGCAGGCTGTGCAGGTTTCCCTGGATCTTGCTGTGCCCGAGGAGCTGCTGGTGGCCCCAGCACAGGGTCATGGACATGCACTGTGTGCAGCCACCTGCTGCCACAGGGGCACGGGGGTCAGTGCAGCCCATACATGACTAAGGTGTGTTCAGGGACCCCAATATCACCCAGGGGCTGCCACGCAGCCCTGAACCTCCCAGATCCTGTGGGGATGGGAGCACAGTGTGCCCCATGCAGGAAGGAAACACGTCTTCCTGCGTAGAGGAAAGATCGCTGCCAGGTCTGGCCACTGCCAACTTGGCAGGACACCCAAGAGGGCCCGAGTGCCCCTTCAGCCTTTTTTTTGGTGAGCTGACGTGATGTCTGGGCAGACACCCAGCCCTGGCTGCAGATGTGGTGGGGCCAGGGACCTTGGGGCAGAGCAGGAGCATCCCAGCCATGCTGAGTGCAAGGTTAGGGCCAGGAGCACCTTGCATGGACTTTGCTCAGAAGGTAATTCCAGGCCAGCTCTCACTCCTTTCTGCACTATTAACTGTGTGAGGATCGTGTCCAGGAGCTGCCTGTGATGTCAAGGCTCACAAGCCAGCCCAGACAGAGGAGGGGATCTGAACCCCTGAGATCAGCCCACGATGGGACAGCACGGAGGTGTGTGGTGGGATGGGGAGGCACTGACTGCTAAAGGATTAACAGCTGGCCAGCAGGACCCAAAAGGCTGAATTTGGGGGATGTGGGGAAGCCTTGGGCTACCAGACAAGAGAGGATAAGTCAGGACAACATGGCATGGGCAGCTCCAGGACCTGCCACAAAAGGGGGCCCTGGGAAAAAGTGGCATGGGGGACAGGAGGCTGAAGGCAGGGGCTGGGATGGGCAGAGGGATTCTGGAGAGACAGACAAATGTACCATCACCTGCAAACTGGGGCTCTGGGAGAGAGGCTGGTGATGGGGTCTGGGGGCTGCTCATGGGTGCTGAGCTTCTCCAGGTACCTGGGGCAGGGCAGTCCCAGTGTCCTGGGCTGCATCCTGAGGGTTCACCATCCACTCAGGAGCAGGGAGTCATGGGGTGGGGGCTTTGATAGGGACACTTGTGTGCTGCTGGTGCCCAGGGGCTTCTGAGCCCCACACAGGGGCACCTTCCAGAGAGAGACTGCAGATGTGGGGGGAAAGTGCCAGGGCTGGTGGGCACATCCACAGCGAGGGGGTCTCGGGCAGTGCTGCTGGGCTCAGCTCACTCCACTGGAGCTGTCAGGAGAGCTTAGGGTACAATCTGCCTGACCAGACACAGGCGCCTGTTCAAGGAGAAGACAAAACACAGCTGGACTCAGCTTCCTACAGCTGCCCCAGCTCTGTGCAGGGTCTGGGAAGGGGTAAAGATCTCCCCTGCTCAGGAGGGTGATGCAAGAGCAGGGTGTTCGTGGGGCTGGCACATCCCAGCTTGTTGGGGGGTCGGGGCTGGTTGGTACCCGGGGTGATGCTGTGGGTGCTGGGATGTCCAAGGGCAGAGTGGGATCCTGGTGCTGGGCAGCCAGGGGCACTTTTGGCATTCCCACCCCTGTGTCCCACAGCTGCGTGGGTGTCTGCCCTGGGCAGCTCCAACCCTGCTGCTCCACAACTCCCTTCCCTCCCTGCTGCCAGCTGAGGGAATGTGAAGATTAAAATAAAACAAACCAGGCGTGTTGGAGCGAGGCTAAAAATGCCACGAGTCACAGCTAATGAGCTCCATAAATCACACTGGGTTGGCACATGGACACCACCCAGGAGCTCTGCACCGTCTCACTCCGTCCTGTGCATTGCCTGGGGTGGGACATTCTCAAAAGTTTCCCAAAAATACAGCTGACACTGGCTGGGCTGGGATGTGACTCCCTGTAATACACTCCATCCCAAAATGTGGCCACAGCTCCAGCTGCCTAAATAACCCCCCACGGTTCAGGCAGCTCCCTGCTGGCCCATGTCCCTGGGAAGGGGGGTCAGGGCTGGCAAATGGGCGACAGTGAGACCCAAACCCACGTGCTTGGAATGAATGGGTGCCCCTCTGCAAGGGGAAACCCAGATATAGTATTTACAGGTCACGGGGTGCAGACAGCCAGTGGAGAAATGTGTAGAAATAGAAATGTACAGACATAGTGAGGAGCTACAGGAGGGAGAAAAGCAAATGTGGCATCTTTGCAGTTTTCTTTTGGGCTCCTACGAAGGCGAGAAACAAGCAGGAATAGAAATAAACCGAAGCCAGACCTCAGAGCTCCTTCTGAATCCAGGGTCTGGCAGGTGGCAGAGCCAGCCTGGGAGCACCCAGACACTCTGCCCACATGGGCTGGACACCCAATCCCAGCACTCCCATCCCATCCAGGCCACAAGACCCTGGAGTTTCCTCCGAAACACCCTCAAAGGCCACATTAGTGGGTGTTCACCAGGAGTGCCGGAGGCGAGTGGGGGCTGCAGACACTGCTGTGTCAGCTGGAAGCTGATGTCTCTGTCTGTGGAGGCCATGGATTGGTGACAGCCCTGCCTGCCACCTCACATCCCGTCACCTCTGACTCCCACAGACCCTCGTGGCTCTGAACCCTGCCCCCAGGACACTGCCTGGGTGTTGGAATGTCCCAGGGCTGGTCCTGAGCCCCCATGTCCCCCCTCATCACGCAGGTGGAGGCATCGCTGGAGGAGCAGAACTTCACGGAGCTGTGGGGGAAGAAAGCCAAGGAGCTCTATGGCAAGATCTGGAGCAACTTCAGTGACCCAGAGCTGAGGAAAATCATCGGCTCCATCCAGACCCTGGGACCCTCCAACCTGCCCTTGGACAAGAGAGAGGAGGTAGGCAGGGTGTGAGCAAAGCCCTGGGCGTTGCTGGGTGCTGTGAAACCTCTTAGAGGGATTTTCCCAAGCATCCAGACTCTGCTGCTGACCTGCTGCATTTTGGAGGGTGTCACTGGCCTCTGCACAGGGACGACAATAATGGAGGGAGGAGGTGGGGTGCTCTCTCCGGGGGATGTTGAGTGCCAACCTTAACCTGGTCTTGGAGCAATCCCAGTGGGAACTGGAGATTTCCTGCTTACACAGAGCAGTCATGGGCATCACCTGGAGACCAGCCAGGCTGTGCCTGTGGCCAGACCCGGCTGTCCCAACCCCTCTGGGCTCCTCAGGGATGCAGATCCCCAAAAAGAAGGTCTTCTGCAGCCATCCTTCTCCTTGTGAGACAAGGAATGCCATGCCTTGGTGACACGATTCCATGTTAGGGACAACAGCACATCCTGAGCCCTCTCTGTCAAGTTCCAGAGTTTTCAGGGCAGTTTCCCTGAATTTTGATTTCCATGCACGAAATATTGCCCAGGCTGAGGCTGGCAGCCACTCACCTCTGCAGGAACATGGGGACCATCCCTTCCATCCTGACCCATGGCTCCCTGACAGCCATTCCCACCAAAACCCTGGCAAAGCCCAGTGATACGATCCTTTCCGGAGAACTGTCGACACCAGTTCCTTCCAGGAAACCCATCCCTGCCTTCTCCCAAATAACAGACAATATCATGTCTCCTCCGTGCACATCAGTCATGTCTTGAACATCCCTGGGCAGCTCCATCCCACAGCCCCCACTGTCTCCATCTCCATCCCCTCCACCCAGCTGGAGCAGAGGGATGGCAGTGGAGAGAGGGACAGAGCAGAGGAATTTCCTTTCCTGGGAATGGGCTTCCTGGGCATGTTCCAGGAACCTCCTGTGGCTATTGTTTGCTGTTGCTGAAGTTCACAGAAATAAATCCCCCTCCTCCTCCTGCTTTCCTTCTCGTATTTTTTCTAACTCGTTTAGATAAACAGGCTGTGCCGTGGCCCCACTGACAAACAGCTTTATAAACAGCCCCTCTCCAGAACACGGCTGTGCAGGGATTGTCTGTCCCAGAGAGCCTCCCTGCTCCCACCCTGCCATGGGTGCAAAAACCCTGAGTGACAACACACTTATCTCACCAAAAACACGCTGTGTAAACACACTGATCCTTCTCCACATCCCTCTGGACACACACTGGGCCTGTAGATCTCTCCTGAAGGGCCATTCCCATCCCCTTCCAGCCCCAATGCCTTTTCCTCCCCCACAGTACAACACCATCCTGAGCGACATGGACAAAATCTACTCCACGGCCAAGGTGTGCCTGCCCAATGGCACCTGCTGGGATCTGGAGCCAGGTAGGGTCCCTATCCCCTGCTCCTGCGGGATGCTGAGCACCCCATGGCCATGACACGGTCCCCACATTCCCAGCGGGTCGGGATTGGCAGATCCCACCCGTGTTCATTGGGGTTGTCCCAGGGTGAGGGTGGGCACTTGGTGTGGTGGTGGTGGCACCTCTGCAGAGCTGCTGTGGGATGTGCCCCCATCTCTTGCCCCTCTCTCACATCCTACTTGTCCCCTCTGTCCCAGACCTCTCGGACATCATGGCCACGTCCCGCAGCTACAAGAAGCTGCTCTATGCCTGGGAGGGGTGGCACAACGCCGCGGGGACCCCGCTGCGCCCCAAGTACGAGGAGTTTGTGAAGCTGAGCAACGAGGCCTATTTGGCAGATGGTACAAACCAGGGGGGATGCAGGGGATGGTCAGGGATCAGGGGTGGGAATTGGGGCTGGGACAAAGGGATGCCCTGCTGCTCTTCCCATCCTTCACGCAGCCCGGCATCCAATTTCCATTTCCCCTTTAGGGAATGGGGAAAAAATCTGCTGCTGGTCCCTGGCCCCAGCTTTTGGGGATGGGTGGCAGGGGCAGCTCCGGGGGCTGGAGTCAGAGGTTGTCACTGTCCCCCTGGCAGGATACAAGGACACAGGCAGCTACTGGCGCTCCTGGTATGACTCAGACACCTTTGAGGATGACCTGGAGCAGATCTACCAGAAGCTGGAGCCACTCTACCTCAACCTGCACGCCTTTGTCCGGAGGAAGCTCTACGACCGCTATGGCTCCAAATACATCAATCTCAAGGGTCCCATCCCTGCTCACCTCCTGGGTAAGGGATGGGACGCCCCCAGCCTGTGCCCAGGGGTGCTGGTGGGGTCAGAGGGGCACATGCATAGTGGGGCAGAGGTCCCAGTTATCACCATGAACAGCTCTGCTCCAGCTGTTTTCTCTTCTCAGGGAACATGTGGGCTCAGCAGTGGAACAACATCTATGACCTGATGGTCCCCTACCCTGAGAAACCCAACATTGATGTCACGAGCACCATGGTGCAGCAGGTGATGGGCTGAGGGATTCACTGGGGGCACCAGGGGTTTAAAAACTGGGGTGTTGCCCAAGGCTGACCCATGACATTGACCCCATGGGAGTCGTTTACCCGCATGGGGGACACAGCAGAAAAGTCATGTCCAGAGAGGAATGAACAAAATAATTACCCCACTTCCTCTGTGGGACTGACCAAAGGGGCAGCAGGTGGGCAGTGAAGTGGGACCAGAGCCATCTCCCAGGTTGGAAGTTGCATCCACACCATCATAGACCTCCAAATGCTTTTAGAGCACCAGTCCTGCTCCCTTCTGTCCCTGCTGTGCACCAGCACCATTGCTCGGTGATTCTTAGGGAATGATCACACCATTTCTGGGGCTGGGGCTCCCCCATCATTGTGAGAAGGGCAAGACCTCAGTGCCTTGGAGGGACCCAGCCCCTCCCCACAGTGCTGGGAGAATGGCAGGGGCAATGCCCAGGGCATGGGCAGCCCCTTCCTCAGCCATAACCCATGGCCTGCTGCCCACCAGGGCTGGAACGCCACCCACATGTTCCGGGTCTCGGAGGAGTTCTTCACCTCTCTGGGGCTGCTGGAGATGCCCCCTGAATTCTGGGAGAAGTCCATGCTGGAGAAGCCAACGGATGGGCGGGAGGTGGTGTGTCATGCCTCGGCCTGGGACTTCTACAACCGCAAGGACTTCAGGTCTGTGGGGGCCTCAGGGACCCAGGGCTACAGAGTAAGACCCTCCTCCATCCCCCTTGGTGGTCACCTTTTTGGGTACCCCCAGCCTGGCCATGGGTCACCCTCTAGGTGACCACACTTTCCTGCCATCCCCTCCGCTGGGGTTTTTCCCGTAATCCATGGGGTACTGTCACCTGCTCCAGGACTGTGGAGAGTCCTTCCCATGCAGAGGGTGCACAGGCAGCCGTGGTCCCTCCCTCAGCTCAGGCAATGCTGTTTCCACCCTGCAGGATCAAGCAGTGCACCACGGTGACCATGGAGCAGCTGTTCACGGTGCACCACGAGATGGGACACATCCAGTACTACCTGCAGTACAAGGACCAGCCCGTCTCCTTCCGTGGTGGGGCCAACCCTGGCTTCCATGAGGCCATCGGTGATGTCATGTCCCTCTCTGTCTCCACCCCAAGCCACCTCCAGAAAATCGGTCTCCTCAGCAGTGCCACCGAGGATGAGGGTATGGCAGCCACCCTGGGGACCTGGGTGGCCTGGAGGGCTCAGGCACTGCCCTGTGGCACTAGGAAGGGTTTGGGAGATGGCAGGGTGGGCATGTCTGGCAATGCAACACAGAGCAGGCACAACCTCTTGTCTCCACGGATCCATGCACAACCCCTTCTTGTCTCTATAGTTCCATGTAGGACCTATTGTGTCTCCATGACTATATGAATAAGCCCTTCCTGTCTCCATGTCTCCTTTCTTCCTGTCTCCTTTCAGGACCTATTTTGTCTCCATGGGTCTATGAACAACCCTTTCTCAGCCCCATGGGTCTTTGTAGCACCTATTTTGTCTCCACTGGTCTATGCACAACCCCTTCCTGTCTCCTTGGGTCCACATAGAACCCTTCTTGGCTACATCTTCTCCCCCCCTGAGGGCAGAAGGGATGCTCTCCAGAGCTCATCTGTGCCTTTCCCTTCCCCATCAGAGCCCCAAACCTGAAAACAACATCTTCATGCTTGATTGGCTTTGACCTTTCCAGCATCCCTCCCTTCCTCCCTCTCCAAGAAACCTCCACTCCAGGAGCTCCTGGTGTAGCTCTGCGGAGGTGGCACCGAGCACTTCCAGGCACAGTCACGAGGACAGGCAGCGGGTGACGTGTCCTCCTGCCAGCCAGCACAGCAGAGCAGGACTTGTCCCTGCAGGGCACTGCCCATCTTGGCAGGAGCCTCTCCCCCCTCCCGATGTCTCAGCCAACACGTCGGAGCAGACGGCGGCAGAGGAGCCCAAGCACTCACAGACCTGCCCCAGGCAGCTCTTGGCAGAGGAGGGACAGTCCCGGGATCCTCCTGCCGTGTCATTAAATATGTTTTATGACGAGAAAGACATGGCAGTGGCCAAGGGCGTTGGGCCAATGCTGCATAAACACCACGGAGCAGATGGTCCCTGCCTCGGGCCATGCTGCCCGACCAGCCAGCCCTTGGCAGCCAGGCCACCATAGTGATGGCAGCCAATAGCCCCTCAGGGCAGTGCTGCCAACCCCACTGTGACCCCACAGCTTCAGCTGGGTCTCCATCAGGTCATTCTCCAACCTTCCTTCCTCAGGTTTCCTCGAGGGGAAAAGCAGAGGTCACCATCCCTTGTGTTCATGGTGGTGACATCCCCTTGACGTGGTGGTGTGACATAATGTGACTCCTGAGGATGGTCCTATGCAGGGCTAAGGGTTGGATTCAATGGTCCTTATGGGTCTCTTCCAGCTCAGCATATTCTGTGATTCTGTGACTGTCCTAGAGTTGACTCTGGTTCTGGGTCCAAACCATCAGAGCCTTTGCCATGGTGTGACAGCCCTGAAACTCAAACCTTCCCAAGCCCCCCCAAACCCCTTCACTCTGAGGCCCTGGGGTGAAGGTGTGAAGAGTTACACTCACTAAAGACCTCATTCTCTGAGCAGGGCTAAAGGCAAGGGGACACCACACTTGCCACTACCATTGTCCCCACTCAGTAAAAGGCTTATGTTGCCCCAAGTAGGAGCTGTATCTACAGAAACCTCCCGTGTCCTACACAACCTTCTCTAGGAGCAACATCATATGTTGAAATGCTGTCCCCATTTCTCACCCAGATCTGCTCACCCTCTTGCCCACAAAAAGTCTGGTGGCCTTAGCACTGCCAATCCAGACTCCTTCCCAGCCTGGCTCAGGCTCTGTTTCATGCAGAGAGCAACATCAACTACCTGCTGAAGATGGCCCTGGAGAAGATTGCCTTCCTGCCCTTTGGCTACCTCATCGACCAGTGGCGCTGGAACGTGTTCAGTGGCCACACCCCCCCGAGCCGCTACAACTACGACTGGTGGTATCTGAGGTAGAGGACAGTCACCAGGGGTGGGTGGGGGTGTGGAAGCTGGGGGTGGGCAAGGAAGGAAGGTAGGAAAGAGGAGAGGAAGGAAAATGGGAAAAAGCAGCCAATGGTTAGATGGGTGGGTGGGATGGATGGGTAGATGAGTGGATGGGTGGAACTAAATACATGGAATCACTCTCTAGTTGTGCAGATATATAATATATGCAGATTTCTTCAGCACTGTGTCATCCCTTCCCATTCCCTTGATTCTTCTGACCTCTTGTTATTTCCAAGCTCATGCTGCTGCTCTCTGTTGTCTACAGAACCAAATACCAGGGTATCTGTGCTCCGGTAGCAAGGAATGAAAGCAACTTTGACCCTGGAGCAAAGTACCACATCCCTGGGAACACCCCTTACATCAGGTAGAGGGTGTGTTGGCAAAGGGGCCAAGGTTTGGGGTGCAGTGGGTGGGGGCTCAGCTCTTTAGGCAGGGACTGGGATGTGCTGCTGCTGCTCAAGACACAGAGATCACCCAGTGCTTGGGACCACAAACGGTGGGGATGAGCTTTGGGACTTGTCCACTTCCCTTTGTCCCCAGTTCTGACCTTCATGGGCTTCCTTGGCAGGTACTTTGTGAGCTTCATCCTCCAGTTCCAGTTTCACAAGGCTCTGTGTGAGGCAGCCAACCACACAGGTCCCCTGCACACCTGTGACATCTACATGTCCAAAGAGGCTGGAGACAAACTCAGGTGGGGACAAAGGAGGGCTGGGACAGTCACCATGGGCAGATGTGTGCATGGAAGGAAAGGAAGGAAGGAAAAGTGGCTGTGGAGATGGCTGGAGAAATAGCTTTGCAGATGGATAGATGGATGGGATGGATGGATGAATGGGATGGATGGATGAATGGGATGGATGGATGAATGGGATGGATGGATGCATGGATGGATGGATGGATGGATGGATGGATGGATGGATGGATGGATGGATGGATGGATGGAAATACATGGAAGCACTGGGATGGGGTGAGTGGTCCTCACCAGAATACCCCTGTTGTCCCTACCACGAGCTCCCACCTAGACAAGAGGTCACTAAAGCACATTTGGTTCCTGTTGACTCCCTGGGTGTTAAATACATGAGTATTTAACAGGCAGCCCTCAGTCCCCACATGCAAGGACAGGTGGTGGCTTCACATGCAGTTCCCAGGTTTGTGTCTCACTTCAGGGATGGCATTTTCAACCCCTGTGGTGCTGAGATACCATCACTGCTTCTCTCCCATCCATCCCTTGGCCTCATGTTGGCTCTTGCTGTCCCATTCCTCTGCAGGGAAGTGTTGAAAGCTGGGTCTTCCAAGTCGTGGCAGGAAATCCTGTTCAACCTCACTGGCACAGATAAGATGGATGCTGAGCCCCTCCTGGAGTACTTCAGCCCTGTCACCGAGTGGCTTCAGGAGCAGAACAACAACACCAATGAGGTGCTGGGCTGGCCTGAGTTTGACTGGCGTCCCCCTGTCCCTGAAGACTACCCTGAAGGCATTGGTAAGGCTGCAGCTCTATCCCGGGTCTGGAGAGGGGCAGGAAGAGGTTCCCCAAGGGACATCACCAATCCTCAGGCAGGACAGTGCTGAGGGAGGTCTCTGCTGTGGGTGGGGTGGTCCCCGTGGCAGGAAAGAGAAACAACCAGCCCCACTGGAGTCCCATGGGAAGCAGCATTGATGGACCCTTGTCCAAGGCCATGGTCCTGCTGCTGTGGTAGTGCCATCAGTCATGGTGTGACAGGGCATCTGTTCTCAGCTGCATCCTTTCTGCTCACATGGGAGGGTCTAGGGCATGCAGCTTGTCCTGTTATCCCATCATCTGTCCAGTGGATCACCCCAGCAGTGCCCATCTGCCACCATTTCTTGGTTCAGCCTGCTCCCAAGTTGTGGCATCCTTCGGCCAACCTGCAGCTCTGCAAAAAGCCCAACCATGGCTCCTCCAATCTTGCCAAGAGAAAGATCTTCTGATCTTCTCTTCCCCCACTTATCTCCTTCTCTAGACAAAATAGCAGACGAAGCACAAGCCAAAGAGTTCCTGGATGAGTACAACAGCACGGCCGAGGCAGTGTGGAATGCCTACACCGAGGCATCCTGGGCCTACAACACCAACATCACCGACTACAACAAGGAAATCATGGTATGGGAATGACCCCGGGGCTGTGCAGGGAGAGCCAACAGCCAGGGCAGGCAGCTGGTGCCCAGGTCACATTTCAGAGCTCTGAAAACCAGGGCAGCCTCCACCCCTCACCAAGGGGCAACATTCTCACACAGGAGGTGCCTTTTCCATGAAAACCCTCGTCATTCCATGGGGGGATGTCAGTCATGGGATGCCAGGTGATGTTTCAAGTGATGGCCTGTGTCTCAGGGATCTCCTCTTAGCAACTCCTCTTCTGCCCTTGTAGCTGGAGAAGAACTTGGCCATGTCCAACCACACCCTCAAGTATGGAATGAGGGCCAGGCAGTTTGACACCTCCGACTTCCAGGATGAAAGTGTCACCCGCATCCTCAAGAAGCTGAGTGTCATTGAGAGGGCAGCCCTGCCTGAGAACGAGCTGAAGGAGGTGAGTGGAAGGAGGACAGAGCAGGATGGGGTGTCCCTTGCCATTACCCTGTATGGACACACAGGCTTCTTCCAAAATTTAGCAAGTGCCACTGGGCAGCCACTCCCTGCCCCTGAAAAGGGTGTCAGCTTGTTACCTTCTACACAAAACCAAGATTCTCACCTCCAGGTTTTCCCATCCAAAGATTGTCTATCCCAGGCTGCAGCAGGGCCTGGATGTTTGGGTGACATTGGGACATTTCTTCTTGGCCCCAGGTCCTGTTTTTGCCTCCATCTGAGGTTACACTTGGCTTTGGAAGGGACCAGAGGAAAACACCCAAGAACATCTCAATGGGCTGTGACATTCTCCAATACCAGGAGCAAGGAAAACCAGTTTAAATGACCTGATTTCCTTTGCAGTACAACAGCCTCCTGTCAGATATGGAAACCACGTACAGCGTGGCCAAGGTCTGCAGAGAGAACAAAACCTGTCACCCACTGGATCCTGGTAAGATCTGGCACCTCCACAGGCCCAGAAAGGAGGAATATTTTAGTGAGGGCATGGAGAAAGTTCATGAGGGGTCCTTCTGCCTTCTCTGTGATGCTCCCTGAGCAGCGTGTTGGCTCTAGAACCATTGTGTCAGTTCAGCCCACCCAACAGCATCACTTTGGCTCCATTTCTCTTCAGACCTCACGGACATCATGGCCACCTCTCGGGACTATGACGAGCTCCTCTTTGTCTGGAAGGGCTGGAGGGATGCTTCTGGGAAGAAGATGAGGAACGACTACAAGCGATATGTGGAACTGAGCAACAAGGCAGCCGTGCTCAATGGTCAGTGCCCTGCTCCCTTAGAGACCCACCATGGTCCTAACCCCCCATGAGCAGAGGATTGGGCTGTTCATCCTCTTGGGGTCACAGTCCTGAGGGTGTGGAGGTCCCACTAACTTCCATGAGATCCATTGTCTCATAGTTATGGAGGGACCTGGTGTGTCTGAGCAGCAAGACAGACTCTTGCCCAAGAAGGGCAGTGTCTCACAGCTTCTGCTCTTGCCTTGCCACAGGCTACACAGACAACGGGGCCTACTGGAGATCCCTGTATGAGACATCCACCTTCGAGGAAGATCTGGAGAAGTTGTACGTGCAGCTACAGCCCCTGTACCTCAACCTGCACGCCTACGTACGCCGAGCCCTCTACAAAAAGTATGGTGCAGAGCACATAAACCTGAAGGGTCCCATCCCTGCTCATCTCCTAGGTAAGGGCTCTGCTCTGAGATGTGTCTCCCACCAGGCAGGAGTGGCTCAGTCGTGCCAAGAGCTGAGACTGGTCTCTCTTCAGCTCTGGACAAAGAGAAAAGGTCCCATGAGATGGGTCTGCAGAGGCCAGAGAAGGGCAGCACACTCAGCATTGACCTCTCCTGCACAGCTGGGCTCCTGCCTGCATCAGTCTTGTGCAGGCAGGGCAGGGAGCAGGGAGGGCAGAGACCAGGGAGGGCAGGGTCCAGGGAGGGCAGGGACCAGGAAAGGCAAGGACAAGGAAAGGCAGGGACAAGGCAGGACCCACCTGTGCAGGAGGAGGGAGTAACTGGTTGCCTTTTTTCTCCTCTCTCTGTCTCCCTCCTGCCATGTGTCATCCCCCTGCACCTCCCAGGCAACATGTGGGCTCAGTCGTGGTCCAACATTTTTGACCTGGTGGTACCTTTCCCGGATGCCACCCAGGTGGATGCCACCCCAGCCATGAAAAGTCAGGTCAGTGCTTTTCCAGGATGCTCTGTGGAAGCCCCTTGAGACCCAGCACCCTTTGTCTTTTGCCACCACCCATGCTGCCAAATGCTCTGCTGTTGCCGAAAAAATCCATGCCTTGTCTGTATTCTCTCCCCACTTGGATATGCCAAGAGCTAGATCCAGCTCTACCTGACCCCAAAAGATCCCCCTGAGCAGAACAACAAGGCTACCCCTGGCATCCCATCCTTCCCACATTTCCCCAGCATCCCCCATTGCCCCTCACCAGGTCTCTGCTCCGTCCCCAGGGCTGGACACCCAAGATGATGTTTGAAGAGTCAGACCGTTTCTTCACCTCCCTGGGCCTCATCCCCATGCCCCAGGAGTTCTGGGACAAGTCCATGATGGAGAAGCCGTCGGACGGGCGGGAGGTGGTGTGCCACGCCTCGGCCTGGGACTTCTACAACCGCAAGGACTTCAGGTGCCCGTGGGGAGCAGCTGGTGGCCACACCTCGTGTGGTGCTGGGGCAGAAAGCAGCATCTTTGTAGAACAAGGGTACATGGGCTGATGCCACCACAGTGTCTCTTGGCCCTGTGCCGTGGCAGCCCCTCTGTGGCACCACCAATGGTACCCAGGGTGCTGGCACTGCTGGCAGTGGGTGAAGGGCAATCACTGCCTTCCCTGCCCTGCCATGGAGAATGGAACAGGGACAGGGAATGAGCAGGTTCAGCAGGAGATGCAGGAGGAGAGAGACCAACCCCATGGAGTGGGACCAGCCCGCCCTGGCATCAGATGTGGGGTGGGGGCACATGGAAAGGGAGGTCAATGGGAAAAACAGCTCAAGGGGGTGTGATGGTCCCTGGAGATTTTCACACCAGCACTGCCCTCCCTTCTGCCCCAACCCCCATGTCCTGGCCCAGGATCAAGCAGTGCACGGTGGTGAACATGGACGACCTGATCACGGTGCACCACGAGATGGGCCATGTCCAGTACTTCCTGCAGTACAAGGACCAGCCCGTGTCATTCCGGGATGGGGCCAATCCTGGCTTCCATGAGGCCGTTGGGGATGTCATGGCCTTGTCTGTCTCCACCCCCAAACACCTGCACAGCATCAATCTGCTGGACGAAGTCACGGAAAACGAAGGTGAGCTGGGAGGGGAGCACCACACAGCAAATGGGAACAGCTGGGAATGCAGATGGTCCAGAGGGGCTGGGCAGGGTGGAAGGAGTCGGGGACATACGTGGTGGCTTTGCATGCGTGGAGGGGATGAGACCTGTTGGGGACACCCTGCTCTGGGGCACAATGACCCAAACAGGGAGGAGAGGTGGGTGCAGCACTGCCTTGCTCACACCTCCATGCCCTGGGCAGAAAGTGACATTAACTACCTGATGAGCATCGCCCTGGACAAAATCGCCTTCCTGCCTTTCGGGTACCTCATGGACCAGTGGCGCTGGAAGGTGTTTGATGGGCGGATCACAGAGGACGAGTACAACAAGGAGTGGTGGAACCTCAGGTATGACTGAATTCAGACCCTTCTCTGCGGGCAAGGGCCCTGGCCACCATCCCACTGGGTGTTTCTCCCTATGGTCCTGTTGGCTGCAGTGGAACATGATGGGATACACAACCCCTCACACTGTCCTCACACCCCACTGTGTTCCCTTCCCACTTCACCCCACCTTCTCCTCCCCATGCTGGCCTAACTCACCCTCTCTGGCCCAGGATGAAGTACCAAGGCTTGTGCCCACCAGTATCGAGGTCTGAAGATGACTTTGACCCTGGGGCAAAGTTTCACATCCCTGCCAATGTCCCGTACATCAGGTGAGCAGGCAGGGCTTGGGTACAAGAGACCATCTGGACACAGAAATGGGATCTCCAATTCAGGTGCCAGTGATGGCACCTTTTTAATGGCTGGTGGGATATTTGATGATGTAATCATGAGGGTGCTGGGCAGTTCTGGGGACCCTAGTGGAGCTTCTGAGGAGAAGGCTGAATTTGGGGGAATTTTTCCCTCTCTGAGGAAGACAGGCTTATCCACCCAGCCAACCATAAAACACATGTTGGGAGAGAAATGGCCTCAGCAGGCTGGGCTGAGTTGATGAAGGAACAGCTCCAAAGCTCATGATGCTCCTCCAGACTGGGAGGGTGCAACCAGGGAATGAGGGGAGGCACATCCTCTCTTGCACAGCCACTAGGAGGATCCACTCCCATGTCCTCACTCCTCTCCACCAGGTACTTTGTCAGCTTCGTGATCCAGTTCCAGTTCCACCAGGCGCTCTGTGAGGCAGCTGGGCACACGGGTCCCCTGCACACCTGTGATATCTACCAGTCCAAGGAGGCTGGCAGGATCCTGGGGTAGGTGTGTGGGCAGGGCAGAGCCAAGACAAATATCCTTAAACCCAGCCCAGAAAGACAGGAGGCAACACAGCCCCTGGTCATCCCTGCCATCCTTGCCCAAGCAGGGGATGCTCCAGCCCCCAGCCCTGGGGTGTGGGCAGGGGGTACCTGGGGCAGGGGCACCTTGGGCTGGGCGCTGGGGCTGTGATTGCAAAAGCAGCCACTAGATGGTAGCTGGGCCCCTGGCAGGTGGAAGGCTCCCTCCCTCCTCCTCCTCCTCCTCCCAGCCCCCAGTTCCTTAGGGAAAACAACCCCCTTGCTTCAAGAAAAGCACCTGCAAAGTTAACCCTTTCACCCAGGACTGCTCTGCATCAGGCTGGATTCACTGGAGGGCTTTAATCCATGCAAAACCCCCTTTCCCCTCATGCTAAACCTCCTTCCATGTGCTCCGGGCTGGCAGCCCTGTGATCCTGAGAGTTCAGGCTGTACCCAGGGTTGCTGATACCAAGAGCCCCGGGGGAAAAGGAAGGGCTGGGGGTCAAGAGGATGGTGGGAACCCCACTGGAGCTGATTTCTCCTGCCACAGGGATGCCTTGAAGCTGGGTTTCAGCAAGCCATGGCCCGAAGCCATGCAGCTCATCACAGGACAGCCCAACATGTCAGCAGAGGCCCTGATGAGCTACTTTGAGCCGCTCATGACGTGGCTGGAGAAGGAGAACGAGAAGAATGGGGAGGTCCTGGGCTGGCCCGAGTACAGCTGGACTCCTTACTCAGGTATGTGGGCTCAGCCAAGCACAGCAGGTCCATGAAGGAGCAGAGCTCAGCCCTCACCAGGGCCAGGATGAGATGGACCTGTCTTGGTGACCCTTTACCACCCCAAAAACCACAGGATATCTGGATGCTTCTCCTTGATTTCTCGTGGAGCTCAGTCTAAAGGGCATCCAAAAGACCAGCAAGGGGAGAGCTGCTGACCCGACTTACCACAGCCCAAAGCCACCACACCCACCATGTCTCTCATTTCTCCCTTTTCCAGCCAATTCAGCCCAAGATGGCTCTGACAAAACTGATTTCCTGGGAATGTCCCTGACCAAAAGCCAAGCCACAGCAGGTGGCTGGGTCCTGCTCACCCTGGCACTCGTCTTCCTGGTCACCACCATCTTCTTTGGCGTCAGCTTCTTCTCATCCAGGAGAAAGGCCTTCAAATCCAGCTCAGAAATGGAACTGAAATAAGGCAGCACGGACAGGGTGCAAGCGTGGGCACTTGGCCAGGCTGGCAGCCATGCCATGGGCACACTTGCCAACAAAGCCATGGGTTTCCACAGCCCAGGACTCTTCTCTCCTATCAGGTCAGACATTTCTTTCCACTATGCAAGAGCCAAAGCAGAGAAGAGCTATTTATTTGTCAATGTCTGCGTCAGGGGGAAGAGAAATTCAGGCGCCGGCAGGCACGGAGCCGTCACGAGCTGCCCCTGTGCCCAGGGCTGGAGCTGGTCCAGCCTGGTCACCCACCAGCCAGCTCTGACCTGTGGGCAAAGCCACAGACACTTGAGTGACAGAGGGCGTTTTGGGGAAGGACAAAGCACGTTCCTCCCCCTGGTTTGCTGCTGCCAGGCTGTTCGCTTGCATGGATGAAAAATAAACCTGTGTCTTGTCACCCTCTGAGCAGCAGCTCAGCTCCTTCTTGCAGGTGGGCTGAGACCTCAGTGGGACAGGGCTCTCGAGCTGCCACCCCAAGGCAGTGCAAACACAAGTCCCAGGGGATCAGCCTGGCTTTGGGACAAGACACCTGCAGCACCCAGCTTCCCCCATCCCTGGAATGAAAGCTCAGCAGCCACTTTCAGCATCTCCATCCTCCCCTGAATCGTGGCTCCCATCACAGCTGACAGCTCGTGGGTTCACTGTGAAGCACGTGCCTAAGGAAGGGGCTGAATCAGGGCCAGAAATCCCCAAAGTCCAGGCATGAACTGTTCAAAGGGTTGGGGGGTTCACCAAGCCCAAGCTGGGACAGGGCTGGAGCTCACAAGTGCTGTGACTCCAGCACCCAGTGATACACATTTATGTAAGAGCCAGGGAGGGGGGTCCAAGGTCAGCGATCTCCTCCTGCCCTCCAGCTCCTGATTATCTTGGGATCAGCCCTGCTTGAGGCCCACCCCCCTCCCCACCCCGACTTTCTTCTGCTTCTGTAAATAAAACTTCATATTTGTTCTGCAGTGATTAGGTGCAAAACTAATCCCAGGCTGGGGATTATTGCAGCCTTAAAGAGCTGTGATCTGCCGCAGGCCGAGGCAGCAGGGGAAATGAGGGGATCTGGGATGATCCACCCGTCCCCCTCCCATCCCACGGCCTCTGCCCTCGGTCATGTCTCACACCGGGAGAGGGAGGCCTGGGAGCGGCTCTCGCACCTGGCAGAGGAGCAGAAGGCAGGTGCCTGCCCGCCCACGCTCGAGTGTTTGTTTGCTTTCCATCTTCCTCCGAGGGGAGGTGACACCCCGACTGCTCGTATTCCTGCCGCGGTCCCCACATCCAGGGAGCAGCAGCCCCACATACATCCAGGGAGCAGCAGCCCCAGACGCCGGCGTTCACCCCATGTCCTTCCCACGGCCACATCCTGATGCGTCTGCTTTATATCCCGGCACACCAGGCTCCCTCCTCTCCCCTCCTCCCGGCAGTGTGATGCTCACGGAGCAGGGACCTGGCACGGTGAGAGCTGCGTTTGAAGCCAAGTGTATTTTGAGCCTGGGAAAGCAGGCTGGTGCAGGTGTGCTCCATCCAGCTCAGCTCCTCACTGGTGATTTTGAGCTCCCTGGCTCCTTTCTGCCCCATTAGTGGAGGAAAGGAGGTCTCCGAGATCATCAAGATCCTGCAAGTTTCATGAAAATTGCTTTCTGGAGGAGAGGATTGGAAAAAAAAATGGAAAAGAGCCACGCTGAACACTGTCACTCAGGGACTGCAACACAGGCTCAGCCCTAATTAGACACCGGAGAATCCACACAGGAGCCGAGTCTGTCCAGCCATGGACACTGGATAAAGCAGGGATGAGTGATGGGTGCACTGAGCTGTGACCCCTGCTCAGAGGCAGACAGACAACCCAGGCCCTCTGTCCTCACAGAAGACAGGGGTAGACACCGGGTTACCCTCAGGACAGGTCTAAGGTCCGTGCAGCAGTTGGGATTGGACACCAGCCAACCTTTAACACGGGTCCAAGGTCCACACAGCAGATGGGATGGGGTTGGACACCAGGTTACCTCCAACACAGGTCCAAAGTCCACCCAGGAGATGGGCTTGGACACAAGGTCCAGCCTAAGGAGAGGCTTAAGGTCCCACCTTGAGCTCAGCTGGACCTGCTGGGTGGGGGGGTCTGGGTGAAGCTTTTGAGGGCAGTGAGGGCCGACTGGTCCCCGAGGGCTCTGCCAAACCAGCAGCAATGCTTTACAAGATACCTTTAAACTGAGGATGATTTCCCTTCCCCGCTGTGATAACATCTGGAGAGATTTTGCTGCCTTCTGGCTCCTGCATCATGCTTGCTGCTGAAATTAGGAGGCTCAGCAAAATCACTCCCTAAGGAGAAAAAAGAAACGTAAAAGCAGAAAAAAAGGAAGAGATTCCCCCTCAATTCACATAACTCCTGGAGGAGAGCTCAGGAAGCAGTGGGTACCCAGGCTCGGGGGGGCTGCTCTGCACACCCCTGCCTGTACATGAAGTTCCCAGAGAAGAGATTCGCTTTAAAATCACATGAATTCAAAGCAAGAAACACTCTGGGTTCCCTTCACCAGTTCAGGGACCCTTCAGGCACCACAGAAACCTATTTTCTACTTTTTAGGCTCATTATCCAGCACAGGAAGGTGGCTGGGGGGTTCCCACACCCTCAGCCCCTCGGTGCTGGCAGGGCCTGGCCAAGCCAGGTCTATTCTTAGCCGGCGGGTGGCCGGGCAGGAGCAGACAGGGTGCACGGGGCCGCGTTCCTCACATTCCCCTTCCCCAGGGACAAGGAGCGCCTGGAAATATGCAGCCACAGCTTGGCAGCAGCTGGGGGCCATCAGCGGGGGCCACCCCGGGCAGGGGAGAGGGGGGAGGTGGTGTTGGGGGCGTCCCAGGGGACAGCAGAAGTGTGGCAGGGATGTGGTGAGCTGGGACTGGGGACACCCCATCCCTGCAGCTCATGGCTCCATCCCCTGTGAGCCCCGGCTGACACCATCCTTCCCTCCCCGCTGCTCGAGCAGGGCTGAGGGGGTAAAGGGGAGTTTGGGGGTGAGAGGCAAGGGGGAGATCCCATATTCCCCCGTTTAAAGAACTTCAGACTCCCCTCAGCCCCGTGGCTTAGAGGGAATTCCCTACCCAGGGGGACAGGGACAGATCCAGCCCGAATGACGCTCCCACCCTGCTGGTGTCCATCCTTGGGGAGGATGGAGGGTGCCACCCCTGCCTGAGGACACTGCACTGGGCACCCAGCTGGGTCCCACCCTCACCAGGGGATGTACCCGGGGGTGTGAGCCGGGCTGACCCCCAACCCCTCAGAGTCCCCACCTGCACGGGCAGCATCCCTCTGTCCCACTTCCTCAGGGTGCCTCGGCAGCAGGACCCCAAAGCAGGCTCTGCCCGTGTCCCAGTGCTGGTGGGGACTGTCCTCACCCCTCAGCGCCCCACCCTGAGCTGGCACAACCCCACCGAGGCCTCACAGGGGACAGAGAATTGTCCCAGACTGAAAGAGTGTGGCCGTGCCCTTGGCACTCAGTCCCTCTCCCCACTTGCCCAGGAGGTTTTCCAGACCTGCTGCAGCCGCTGCCAGCACCCCCCTCCCACGGCTGCATCCTGCCCTTCCCTGCTCTTCTCTGCAGCATCCCCGTGAGTTATTGCAGCCTGTGTGCCCATCCATCCTCCTGGCAGGTGAGTCACGAGCCTGTCCTGTGCCTCAGTTTCCCCCGCTGTGCAGTGAGGACAGGCAGGATGCCAGGGTGGCTGCTATGAACTGAGTGGGCCACATCCCAGAGCAGAGTGTGCATGGTTTTTCCTGCTCCTTCCAAGAGGGAAGTGACTCTTGTCAGGAAACAACGTCTGTGACTTGGTTTAATGTCACTGAGTCCTTCCCAGGTTTGCAGCCTCCCCGGGGTGGTGTGGTGGAAGTCTGGTGTGGTGTGAGGGTTCATTTTGGCTGCACATTTCACCCCTGTTTGGCTTAGGTGGTTTTTTTTTGTTTTTACACTTAGCAAACAAATGGTATGGACATATGGAAAATGGTATGGAAAAATATAGCAGGATCCAATTGGAGTGGTGGGGCGGAAGAGGGAGCCAGGACGAGGAGCATCCTTTTCCCTGTGAAATAAATTTATAGCCCAAATTCCTTCCTCTTCTGATCCCCGGAGCATCTTCCAAAAGTAAAGGGCAAAGCAGGGGCATGAGCCATGCCAGGCAGCTGGACACCCGAGCGTGTCTGGGGACAGTCCTGGTGGCTGGAAGCAGCTTTGGGGACCACGAGGGCCCCGTCTCTCCCTTCCCAGCTGTGTTTGCAGTGTGGCTCTAATTACAGAAATGTGGAGAAATGTCGTCTCTCAGTTGGCAAACATTTCTCCTGGCAAGCACCAGCCGACAGCTGCCGTGCTGGGATTCCAGTGGGCTCCCATCCCCTCCATCCCACACCTCCCACCCTAAATGCACACCCCATTTCAAGGCTGTGCCCCCTCACTCGTTGTGCCTGTGCCTGCCCAGGGCAGCCCATCGATGGGTAGGTGATAATTCCTGCACAGATTAGAATTCCCTGCACAGACTAGAATTCCCTGCACTCCCAGGTGGCTCCTTAGCACTCACGCTGCAGGAGCAGGGAGGGGGAGGACACTCTTGGGAAGCACCCAGGTTTCCTTTGCCCTTGGAAACTAGGTGGTTTCCCAATGATTCCCCGGGGTGTGGGAAGGAAGAAAAGAAGGGGAAAGGAGAAAAACCTCAAAAACACTTAAAAAGAGGAGGAGGAGAAGGAGGAGGAGGAGGCAAGGGAAGAACTGAGGGAGGGAGGAGGAGGAGGAGAGCAGGGCAGGGAGAGAGAGGATTACTGCTCAGTTGAATTAGAGGGAGCCCTTCAGCTGCCTTGAACAGCAGGAGAATTTGCCCGAAGACCCCAATTTTTCCTATTTGGGATAAAATGTAAGCACGGGATTAACTGCAAGCATATGCTTAAAACCCAGGGAATTGAAAGAAGTCTGGGCATAAAGTGCTCCAAAGAGGGCAGGGAGGCAGGGCATGGACATGGCCGTGTGGATGACCCGGCTCTGCAGGGGTGCACTGGGAGGACTGGGAGAGCCAGCAGGGGTACTGGAAATGCTATGGGTGCACTGGGAGGCTCCTGGAGCTTAGTGAATAATAACCTGAAAGGGAATGACATGACTCAACTCCATCTGCAAGGGCTGTGTGGGGAAGAGGTTTGGTGGGAGAGGCTCCTCCATCAGCTACATGATGGGATGAGACTCCCTGGCTGGAGAAAGGGGGATCAAAGTGGCCCCAGTGCCGTGCCTGGAGCAGGAAAAGCCTTCCTGAGGTCAGTGCTCAGCTCCAGCCCTGGCAGAAGTGCTGGGTAGGCCGGAGCCGTGCCCTGCCCTGTGCCCAGACCCCCACTCTGGGGACCCCCTCCCTGCCTGGGAGGCCTGTGAGCCAGCACGTGCCCTTATCATCAGACACATCCGTGTCCACGTGATGTGCCCATGAACATCCCGGACTGATTTATGGGATGAGAGGAGGGCAGGAGGCCAACCTTAAATCCTGGCTGCCTGGTGATTAATAATCATAATTATTATTATATTAGCTGTAGTAGTAATAGTTTGCTTTCCCCTGCAGAACTGGGCATCAGGAATCTCAGCGAGGTTTCACCAGACCAAGTGACCAATGTCCCTATTTTCTAGCGAGGAAATTGCGGCACAGAGCTGTCTCCCTTGAGTCACACAGTATATCAACAAGAAAACAGAGAAGGCAGGAGTCTGGACTCGGTGTCCCTCTCCCTCCCCCATGCTATTAAGCTGCATCTGTGTAATATAGAGCAAAACATCCTCCACGACTCGCAGTAAATCATGGCAGAGGCAGTGTGCAGAGTGGATGGGGGGAGATAATGGGTTTTTCACCCTCTTCAACAATAGAACAAGTTTTTCTCCACTGGGGAAGGCTGACTTCTCTGAGACACGGAGATAAAAGCAGCACTGAGGCTCTGAAATGGGCTTGAAAGGGCACCTGCCTCTGCTCATCCACTTGTGTTGCTGGCCCAGGGACAGGAGGCAACCAGGGCAGGGTCAAGAGCCCCACGGGCCTGGTCCCCATGTGTATTTCTGAGGTGCACTGGAATATTAATTGAAAATCCCAGCAAAACACTCCTGCTGATGATAATGGACCATAATCCTCTTAGACCAATTTCATGCCTGAAAAATCATGCATAACAAAATAATAATAGAAAGCCCCTCAGTGGACACTGTCCTTAGCAGTGGGCACAGGAGAAGAGGGTCAGCCAGAGGGGATTTCTCAGGAAGGAAAGAGGGCTGGTCCCCTTAGTCTCTACCCCAGAGGGACACGGAGAGGTGGGCAGGAGAAGAGCTGAACTTGGGGCTAGATCTGAACATCTGCTCTGGCAGAGCAGCATCACTGTGGGACCCCGATGTCCCATAGACACCTGGAGATCCACAGGGACCCCCATACCCTACAGAACCCAAGGGACATTCTGCAGCCCCATAACCCCAGGACCCCCCAGGCTCTCCATGTCCCCCAGAGTGCTCAGGACCGCCGGGGCACTCCCTGTCCCTCAAGGCCCTTCGTGCCCGCAGAGCCCTGTGCCAGGCCGGGTCTCCCCATGCCAAGCTCCCCCCAAATAAGCATCCCCCCCTCCCGCCTTCCCCGCCCTCCCCTTCAGCACCACCGCGAGTGGACAGCGCCGGGTGCGGGGCCCCGCCCGACCCGCGGCACCCGGTACCTCCGGCACCCCCGGACCCTAGGGAACACCCTCAGCTCGTTCCCGGTACCCCTGGACACCCGGGAACACCTTGACCTCCTTCCCGGTCCCCCGGGACCCCCAAGAATAACCGGACCTCCTCCCCAGCACCC
>WEIV01000129.1:236146-256163 GCA_013390005.1 Calyptomena viridis
TGCCGCGCTCCGCGCTGCGCCCGCGGCAAGTTCCGCCGCTCCCGGGAGCGCGCAGAGCGGAGCGGAGCGATGCCGGTGCGCCGGGGCCATGTGGCCCCCCAAAACACGTACCTGGACACCATCATCCGCAAATTTGAAGGACAAAGTGAGTACCGCACCCCCCGGTCCCGCTCCGCTCCCCCCGCGGCCGGGGCGGCCCCCCAACTTCGGAGCACAGCGGGGAGAGAGGGGCAGGAAGGCGGGAGGGGGTCCCCGGGGGCACGGAGGGGCTCCTGTGACCTCCCGGAGAGGGGAGAAGGGGTGGGCGACAGCCAGGCAGTGTCCCCGCGGGTATTTATAGACAGCGCGACGCAGGGGGACGAGCGATCCCGGCGCCGGTGTTCCCTCGGGAGCCGGGAACACCGCGACCCCCGCATTCCCCGGTCTGGGAGGGGGTCCCCGGGTGGCGGGGAGGGGGTCCCGGCTGGCTGGGCTGGGGGACAGGGTGTACCCCAGCGCAGCCGGGCTCTCTGCCTGTTTGCCTTCAACTCCGCGCTCTCGGCAGCCGCCGTCCCTGGTGAAATGTTGCCATTTGCTGTTGCTCCGAGTAATCCCTTTATGTGAATTTTTGGGCTGGTTTTCGTGTCAAATACAGCGAAGAGTCCGTGAACATCGGGGAGCGCCGGGGTTTGTGTGTGGGTGGGGGCCGCGGGGGCTCCGCTCCCTCTGTCTGGGCACCCCCGACGGGGCTGGGTCCCCCTACACTGCTGGGAATGAGGGGAGAGACTGTGGGACTGAGGTCCCCCAGAAGCTGAGCTCGGGGGGCTGCTGTGGGGTTTTGGAGCTGTGCGCCCCCCACACTGCCCCGGCTCGCTGTGGGTTTTCTCTGGTGTCTGAGTTTCCCTGGTGGGCAAATGTCCCTGGCTCTGCCATCCCTGCCAGATCTGCGCTGCCTGCCCTGGCAGTGACTGACATGACCCTCGGGATGGAAAGTGAGAAAAACTGTCGCTGGTTCCTATCAGTTCCCTCTGGGAAGCGGCGGCTGGGGAGCAGCGGGGGCACGCGGAGAGGTGTGCCGGCGGGGATGGAGCCAGGCCCCCTCATCCCTGCCCGCTCCCTGCCCGCTCCCTGCCTGCACTCTGCCTGCACTCTGCCAGCCATGTCGGGCACCAGCTGGGTTCTGCCGAAACACCACCCCACGCTCCCCCGCGGCAGTTTCGTGCTGTGACAGGTGTTGGGAGACACCAAACCAGCACACCCGACACTGCCACAGGCAGCGAGTCCTTCCCTGCTCGTGGGTGCCTTCACCCCTTCCACTGCAGCTCCCATGGGTGCAGCTGCACCCTGTGAGTCCCCACTGGAGCTGGAGAGGCCCAACGCTTCCCTCCCAGGGAAGCAGAGCCCCTGTGGGGCCAAGGACAAATCTGTAGGTGAGGGCAGGGCAGAAAGCAAATGGGGGGTGAAAATACCCCAAGGAGACCTGGCTCTGCAGCTCCTTCCCATCCCGGCCTTGGTCACATCCCTGTGCTCAGCTCTGCTTTCTCCGGCGTCCTGCCAGCCCCGTAAATCCTGTCCTGCGCCAGCCCAGCCTGGATCCAACCTGGATCCAGTCCATGGGGCTGACACGGGATGGGGAACTGTTCATGGCAGGTGGGGAGTGTGCCCCAGGAGCAGGGCTTTGAGGGAAGGTCCCCGCCTTGTGCCACCTTCCAGCTGGCAAAGCAATTTGGATCGAGAAGGATCGGGAAGAGGGAACTAGGAAACATTTGTCTGTGGTGGTTTGTGCTGTTTGCAGCATCGGCACCAGCGTCAGCCTCGTGTGGGAAAGGGAAAGGCGTCAGAGTGGGAATCCCCCACAAAGGGCCACCAAGGGCTGTCACAGGGTGGGATGAAATAGGAGTGCTCTGTGGCATCCCTGGGGACACTGGTGTTACTGGGAGGCATCCTCCAGAGCTGGGACTCTGCAGGTGACACTGGGGAGAGCCACAATGTACCTGAGAGGGATCTCCCCCCCCACACCGTGTCCCAGCTCTGGGTGTCACAGCTGTGTGGAAGTTTCTCTCGCATTTGGGTGAAATTCCCCATGAGGCTGGAGCACAGCAGGGCTCTGGAACATGCAGGCTGCAGATGCCATTCCTGGGTAATCCAGGAGATTAATTGGGGTCTGGGTTGGGAGGCAGCGTCCAAATGGACCCTCTGCTCTGACCTGCCTCTGCCTCCAGCCCAGAGCTGATGCCAAATGCTGAGGGAGATGCTGCTGGGCCAGGGGCACATCATCCATCACATCAACATCTACAGCCCCCTGCCACACCCCAGCAAACCTGTCACAGAGGGGGTCCTCCCCAGCCCAGCACCCCCAATGTCCTTGAAAAAAGCCCCAAAATCAAACCAAATCAAAGCTCTTGGCTGGGTCTTCTCAGGGTAAGAATGGAAGTGGCTCCATATGGGCCGAATGACATGGGCTGTGCAGCACTGACACACACCCTGGCACAACAGTGAGTCCAGCCCCAGCTCAGCTCAGGTGGCTGCAGCACCACGAGGAGATGGGACAGCACCACTCCTTGCCTCAGTTTCCCTTTTCCTCCACCTGAACCCTTTTATTCTTGAGCACAGGGGCCATGAAGCCCAGTGAAGTCTGGATTTCACCTTCAGCTTGAAGGCACAATTATCCTGTTAAATATTAGGAAAATCATTAGTGTGATGGGTTTCACCCAGCTCCCATGAAGCTTCCATGCTCACTCCTCCTCTTGCCCCTTGCCTGACTTCAGTCAAATCTGAGCAAGGGTGGAAAGCCTCCAAGATAACTCAGGTCCCTGATAAGCTCCTGAGAAGGGACAGAGGCTGCAGCTCTCCCCTCTGCCTGCAGTGCCGATCAGGGACAGGTTGCCTCTGTATTAGACAGCAGAGAGTCCCCACGTGCAAGTGGTGAGATGTCAAGGCTGCACAGATTGGTCAACCCCAGCAAAAACTGCCTTTACTGGGAAAGCCGCCTTTGGGTGCCCCTGTCCCCACAGTCACCAATGTACATGAAACTGGGGACATTTTCTCTCTCTGAAGAGCTAAACAGTGTGTGCTGACACCAGCCATCCTCCCCCCAGACCTGTCACCAGTGTCCCCAGGGAGCTTGTCCCGTCACCAGTGTCCCCAGGGAGCTTGTCCCGTCACCAGTGTCCCCAGGGAGCTTGTCCCTGCACAAGCCCCACGATGGGTGGCATCAAAACTCCCAAGCACCCCCCCTCCACCCAGCCTGTCCCCAAGCCCTGGGGGTCCCACTAAGCCTCGTGCTCTCCTGCCTCCCCACAGACCGCAAGTTCCTCATCGCCAACGCCCAGATGGAGAACTGTGCCATCATCTACTGCAACGACGGCTTCTGCGAGATGTTCGGCTACTCCCGCGTGGAGGTGATGCAGCGTCCCTGCACCTGCGACTTCCTCACCGGCCCCGACACCACCAAGAGCTCCATTGCCCAGCTCACCCAGGCCCTGCTCGGCTCCGAGGAGTGCAAGCTCGAGATCCTCTACTACCGCAAAGACAGTAAGAGTCGCTTCTCGGAGTGATCCGGTGGTGGGAGGTGTCTCCTGCTCTGGATTAGGGCTGTCGGAAGCTGGTGGTGGGAAGCAAACAGGGTCTGGTGCTACCAGGGCATTGGGATTGTACCCAGACTCGGGGCTCTGCTGAGGGTGAATCCATGGTGGGTCCTGGCAGGATGGAGCCATCTCTGCTGTGATGGAGCTCTGTGGGCATTGGGACCTTGAGCAACGGATGATTTTGCCAGATTATTTGGGAATCAGGCCGTTTTCAAGCCCTTCATGATGGCTCAGATCTCCCGGGGCAAGCAATGGCATTGCTCTTGGGATCCCTGCATCGTGAATGAGGATCCCATGGGAAGCCCATGGAGGAGCCAGGCCGGGACATGGGTCTCCCAGTCTGTGCTAAGATGAGATGAGACAGACTCCCCATCTCTGCCAAGAGTGGGTGCAGCCGACGGCCTTGGAGCTGCCTTTCCAGCGAGCAGGATGCGGCTGTGCGTGCGCAGATGGAATTACGTTAAGATGAAAATGAAGCTTTGATGGAAAATACGAGTGATTAGTTCTAATACAGCAGGAAGTTAAATAAATATTTAGTGCTTGATGCTGCAAAACAGCAGTGGCCAGGGCTCCCAGCAGTGGGGGAACACAGGTCAGGTGCTCATAGGAGGTTAAAAATATGAAGTGTTTCCTTTTTTTAACCTATGGAGCTTTCCCAGCTTCAAATTGTATTGATGGGGGCTTGGCCTGAGCACGGGGCTGCACCCTGCTGCCAGCAGCTCCCGGAGGAGAACCAACTGGAAGCAAGGGGAAGGAGCAGGCAGAGGCCCTGGCTCCCAGCCCGGAACCCTATCTCAGGGGCTGGGACCCGGGTATCCTGGCCTCCCTCCCAGACCCTATCTCCCGGGCTGGCATCCAGGTGCCAGCGTATCGGCCCCGGAGTTATCCACTGGCAGCACCCCTGTGTGTTATCCCGGCAGGGCTGGACCCTGTGCCGTGTCAGGATGAGGCCGCTCGGTCGAGGCCCTTCCCACGAGGCCATTCCTGGGTGGAGCGGGGCCGGGAGCAGTGCCAGGGCTGGGTGCAAGTCCCCCTCAGCCTCTGCGGTTTCGGGGCCTGGCCGGAGCCCAGCACAGCCCGGGAGGCACACGGAGAAGCGGCACACGCTGTGCCCCTGCTCCCACCCCAACGCCAGTGCGTGGCCACGGCAAGGACAGCGTGTGCAGCCCTGTTCCCCTCCCTCCCTCGGGATCGTTTCCCCATCTATCCCTTGGGACTACTTGGCTGCGAGCCCGACCCATCACCATCCTCCCTGCTTTGAAGCATTCCTGCTGGGCTCACGGGATGCTCGGTGCTGTCCTCGGAGCCCTGCTCTTCCTTTAGGCCATGGGGAACTCTCAGTGCAGCTCTGAGCTGCTTTCTTCTCGTTTTTATTAAAAAAGAGGTGAAGGGGAAAAAAAGAAAGCCCAGAAGCAAACCCTTCATGTCTATTTTTAAAACCCAGCCCCACCAGCAATATGCTTTCCAATTGTTTCCCCCCAGCACTCAGCCTGCGACCGCTCAGCCCATTATAAATGGTCTTATCGGCGAAGAAAAGGCCTTTGCATTATAGGGAGCTGCTGCTTAATTAGCCGGCGGAGGCTCCGAACCCGCCTGTCCTCCTTTTCATACCGGCAGCACCAATCTCCAGCCTCGACCTGCTGTTTATTACTGCGGTACTCCCGGCTCTGCAGCTCGCGGGGTTGTTTCCTCACTTTCCTGGTTGACAGAGGCAATACTGTGTCCCAAATCTGCCCATTGGAGCCCCCCACGGCAGGACCAGGGTGGGGTGGACGGAGGTGGGTGGGAAGGGGGGCACCCATGGGTGCCCGGGCAGGTGGGTCTGCCCATGGACAGGAGGGTGCTGAGTGATGGGGACCCTGTGTGTGTGTCCCTGGGGACAGCCTGGCTGCTCTGTCCCCACCTGGATGCCCGTGCTGTCATCAGCTAATTATAAACAGAGCCCAAAGAGCCAGGGGTGCCAGCAGCGAGCCCAGCTTTGGGCAGGTGAAATGGAGCCAAGAACAGAGTACCAGTGTGGGCAGCCGGGGCAGTTGTCCCTCCCTGCCACAGCAGCCCCAAAAAGGCCTTGGAAAGAGAGGAGAGCCCGTCTGCAGCGCGTGCAGGCTCTAATCCCCAGCCCAAAGCTGAGAGATCAGTGAAAAGTTAATTTCCTTACAAGATGTTACACAGCTGGGGCTGCCCCAGACAGGAGGGTCAGCACGGGATCAGCTCCCACCACGGCTGCCAGCCCTGGGGACATGCTGTCCACTGTGACCAGGGTGAGCTGAAACCCCCCCAGCCTCCCCTGGGGGTGACACTGAGGGGCTGGCAGAGCTGAGCTGCATCCAGGGTTTTTCCCCCCAGGGTTGATGTGCTTTGGAGCAGAGCCACTGGCAAGAGCTCCCAGGGTTCACAGAGCAGTGCCAGTGGCCACAGGTGCTGGGTGCCACGGCGCTGGCATGGCCCGAGCAGCAGCAGCTGGTGGCACCCGCTCCACTTAATCTGCATGAATGTGATGCTGATGAATATGAAATGGGAGCTGTGGCCGAGACAGCCAGAGCAGCTGGGGGGCAGCCCCAGCCCCTCCATCCCATCCCCTCCTGGGCACAGCCCACAGCTTGTCCCCTTCAGCAGAAGCAGTTTGTCCCTGAGAACAGGGATTAGGGACTAGGATCAAGCTGGGATTTCTCACAAGGGTCTCCAGGACAGGGAAGGTCCTGGGGTGCCTGGTGTCACCCAGCGTATCCCCCCACAGCTTCCAATGGGGAATCTGAGCAGGCAGACAGGCAGACATGGGTTGGGGGGTGTCACCACACCAAAAGGGGACAGGGAAACTCATGTGACGTGTCCCCAGCCCAGGGCTCATCCATGGCACTCCAATCACCTCTCCAGCAGCTGCTGCCAGGAAGCCTGGCTAAGGCAGGGGGGATGGATCCAGCCAGGGTTTCTCCCTATGACTTTGTAAATGGCAAAGTGTGACATACCCAGCAGATGCACTGGGAGCAGGAGGGTAAATCCCATCAGCAGCTGCTGGGTTCTGGCACTGTTGGGGCTGGAATTTGGTGCTGGCTGCCCCATGGGGGTAGACAAGGCAGGACAGAGGGAAATTCTTGGGTGGTGAGGGAGCAGGGAGGCACAGTCAGCTGACAAACCCCAACCCCAGCTTGAGCTCTTGGCTTGTACAAATCCGTGGGGTCCATGCCAAGCCGGGGCTTTTTGCTTTGTGTTCCTTTAAGGGTTGGGCTGTGACCTCAGAAAAGGGACAGACACCATGGCCTAGTTCCAGATGGGGACTTATAAACATCCCGCCTCCCAATGGCAAACACTGGTCCCAGAGATCCCGCGCAGTGGCAAATTCCACCACCCTCACCACAGCTGTGCTGCAACTCCAGCCACCCCATTGCCCTGGCTGTGCCCTGGGGACAGCGTGAGCAGGGCATAAATCTGGAAGAGACACGTTTTCCATCCTCTGCTGCTCCTCAGATGCTTTTTGCTTGGATCTGATGTCCTATGAGACAAGTCCGGAGCATCCACAGCACCCCCAGGGATGCAGCCCAGGAGGCTTCTTCCTGAAATCCCTGCCCTGTCAGAGCCCCCCTTTCCCACCCCAAGCACTCCATCCTCATCCTCAATGACTGTTGTGTCCCCAGTGGGAGGTGGCCCCATGTGCCATGGGGACAGGGCCCTTGGGATGGCCAGACAGCCCTGGGAAACACTCTCAGCACTACAGCTTTGGCCACAGAGCCCTGCTCTAAGCTGGACTCACTCCTGCAGCCAGCAGGGATTTCGCAAGGGAAGGGCCAAGGGCCTGGATGTGGCCACTCACTTCACTTGTGGAGGAGGTTAAGATGCATTTTTCCAACCCCCTGTGTTGATCCAGGATCCCTTTTGGCTCCTGGGGATCAGAGGATCCTTCCATCTGTACCTAAACCATCCTGCTGGGCTTGGCTCTGTCTTGTGCCTGTGTTGTTGGTGGGTACCCTCAGCCATCCAACAGTCCTGGTTTTCCTCCTCCAATGCTGCTTCCAACCAGAGTCTCCTGTAACTTCAGGAATCCCTGCCCTTCCTCACTGCTCACAGGGAACCTCCATCCCGCTGACATTACTTAATAAGGTCATTTTCACTGGCCTGGTGTCCCACTGGGTTTTCATCCTCCTGATGCCCCATCTGGGTGTAGGGAGAGGGGCCAGTGCAGACCCCGTGGTGCACATCCCTGTCCTACACAGGGGGATGCACACCCAGGTGCAGGAGCTCACCCCGGACCCCAAGAGTGATCCATCTCCCACCAGCTCAGCCCCCACCTCCATTATTTTCCATCCCACCCCAGGGATTTGCTTTAGGGCCTCCCAGCAATCTGTGCTTCCCTTTGAAGTTTCCACCCAGCCCTGACACTGATTTATCTCAGGACAGGAGCACAACTCAGCCCTCCAAGCATCTCCCTGGGCATGCCAGGCAGCCTGGGAGCACGGATCCAACCCCATCCCTGTCCCCGTCCCCTCCATGCCCTTCCCAGCCCCTCTCCTCTGCTCCTTTATATAATACCACTATAGATTTAGCCACTCTGCCATGAGACCCTGCAGATTAAATCTCCCGGCCGGGGGGAGGGCAGGCCTGGGTAAGAGATTAATAGCTTGCTTTTTTAATATTCATAACAATACTGGTTTGTGTCCTGCTCTCGGAAACCCCCGTGTCCTGTTGATTAGTTTAATACTGATGACACTGACAAAGGCATTAACCACCGGCGGCTGTGGGGGATAAGAGGGACGGGGAGGGAGGGCCCCCAGCGATGACATTTTTAATGTTATTAAGTGCTGGCTTTTATCAAGGTCAGAAGACACGGTGGGTCACAAACCTCAAACCTCTGAGCACTCACTCGGCCTGGGGGAGGTGGGCTGGGTGCTGGAAAACCAAACCCAGGGCTTTGAGGAAGGAGCTGGTTTTCCCAGCCCATGCAAACCCACCACATTGGCTGTGGGACCCTCCAAACCAGCATCCATGTCGTATCCCACCTGCCCAGCCCTTTCTGCAGCCCCCAGGCTCGGTTTCACCCTGGATGGGCCCAGGCACCCCCACAGAGGTGGCCATGGAGCACAGGCAGGTTGTGGATGCCCCCAGGGCTCCTCCAAGAGATCATTTGGCGGCTGGATAAAATTAGATGGATGGAGACAGATTAGCTGAACAGCTGAAGGGAAGAGACAGGCAGATGGATGGGGACAGTCGATCGAGGAACGAGGATGGGAGTGCAGGGTTGGGGTCCCTCCTGGGGCTGCTCTGGCTCAGCCCACAGGTGCTGCAGCAGGTCTGGAGTGCCTGGTTTTTGAGGGGAAGGATGGGGATGAGCATTCAGCTCACCACAGGGAAAGTGAGTCAGGGCAGAGAAGGCCAGGAGTCTCCCAGCTGCAGCCTCTCCACAGAAGTGGAAGTATCCCAAATCACAGCTGCCCAGGGACCCTAAATCCTGAGGGGATGCCCTGTCTTTGGGCCAGGCTTAAGGGAACCTGCTGCTGCCACCCCCAGCCCTGATGTTCCATCATTCCCTTGATGCCATCCATGCCGTGGGATGTGGGTCTGAGCAAGGCACCAAACTCTTTGCATGCAGGGCTGTGCCTGGCAGGGCTACTTTTGGGGTGATTCCCCTAATTTTGGAGTGTCTCACACTCAATTAACTTTTTGGTCAGCCCCAAATTGGCCAGGCAGTTGGACTGGACGATCACTGTGGGTGCCTTCCAACAGAAATAGTCTATTTTATTTAATTTAAGAAGGAATCAGCGAGGGGCTCACAGCAACATTGGCCAGGGCTGCTCAGGCACCTCCCAGATCTGTAGGATCAAACCATGCACCAGCTGCCTCCCAAACTCAACCCTAACCACCTCCCAGCTGCTCCTTATATCTCTCCAACTGGATGTAACTGGGCCCAGTTTTCAGCTGTTCAACACTGGACATGGGATTAACCCTTCCCATGCCACACGGGGCCTTCCAGGACCCAACTCTCACTAGAAGAGCTCAGAGCTCATCCCCTGCCACTGCCATGGAGGAGCTCAGGAAGGAAAAATGAAGCAGTGAAGGGATGCAGGATGGCAGAGCACCTGAGTCTGGGTCAGGCCATCTGAATAAGGATTCCTGGTCCATTGGGGAAGCATGGAGCTGATGGCTGCACATGCCAGTGAACCACGAGAGTTACAGGAAGTTGATGATGCTTCAAAATCACCTGTGGGGAAAAAAAACCCTCATTTTCTAACACACCAAAGGACAAAGTATCCAGTGCCACTGGACATCTGGTGCACAACTGATGGGCTCCCCTGTGCACACCCCCTGCACACACCAACACCAGGAGAGCTGCTGCATCCCAGGGATGGCACCGCATCATCCCCCTGGGCGTGTGCCACCTTAACATCACACAGGACACCTCACTCACTCAGCACCACCTATAAGACATCATTTGTCTCTAAATTCCCCAAAATCCTAACAAAGGGAGGGAAAAGATCTCATTTCCTCCCGTCCCCACTGGCTCCGCACACAGGTAACCCACAGCGAGCCCGTGCAGCCCTTCCAAACAGCTTTATCTGCCAAAAACCCCTTCCCTCCTCCCCAGCTCACATGTTTAAGTGGATTTCCTCTCCCTGTGGTGAACAACGATGAAAGGAAGAAAGGAATAATCCTGGCCGTGGGGCTCTTTAAACAGATTTCACCGTATCCGTTTCTTCCCCGTTCTTGTGCCTGTGTGTGTGCCCGTGTATGTGCACATCCCTGACGTCACGGCAGATTTTGAAGTTGCCCGATGCCGGCCATCTGCTCCTGATTACGGGAGGCCCTGAGCTCCTTAAAATTATACGCACAAAGGCCGACATTCCCCTCCCGGCTGGAGCGTGGCCACGGCACTGGATGGGGCAGGCAGCACATCCCTGCCCGACCCGCTAATCCCTGAGGAGCAGAGCGTGGGGGAAAGGCCAGAGCAGGGATCTGCACCGGGCAAAAACTGCCGTGGGAGGAGGTGGCTCGGCTGTACCCGGCTGCTCCATTGTCCCTGTCGTGCTCCGTCGTCTGTAGGAAGTTTGGGATTGGAGCCCGGGATGTTCGGGGGAGTTGACAGAGGGGGTGTGGAAGTGGCTGTGGCTTGGGGAGTCCCACTCCTATTGGTGTCAAAGCAACAGGAGACAGCCCAAGGAAGCGACCCTCAGTGATTATACCCTTGAAGGGTATATCCTTTATATCCCTTAGAAGGATTTTGGGGGAATAAAGTTGTCAAAAGGGGTGGGAGCCCCCCTGTACCCTCCCCTTGCTGCTTTGAGAAAGACCAGGTATTTTTGGGTGTCCATAATTTCACACTGGTGCCTGGCTGCACCACAAGCAGAGCTACAGAGTTCAGCTGACATCCAACAGGAAAATCCCTACGGCCTCATGCTCTGTGACCACATTTGTGATCCTCCTCACAGCCTCCATTGCTCCGGGACACTGAGCCTTGTGCCCTCCGTGCCTCAGTTTCCCCGTGACAGGAGTGAGACAAGGCTGTGTCTGACCACTCCATGCCAGTGCTTTTAGGGGACCCTCACACTAATCCCACCCCATCCTGCTGCCCAGGGTCAGGATGGAACACATGGTTGGGCTCACCCCCATTGCTTTCATCCAGTCCTCAAAAACTGCCTGATGATTGCAGGGCAATTAACTGTGGCATGATTACAAGCAGGATGCTTAATGAGGTTAAACCACTACCTGGGACTTCCTGAGTTCTTAATTACTCACTCTTTAATTGCTGCTCACAAGTACATTAATATAAATGACTGTCTGGGACAAAAAAAAAAGATGTGATCAGTGTGGGCTGGGATGCTTCAGGGATAGAGCTCTTTCCCAGGGCTCAGATCACCTTCCAAACCATTGACTCCCCACCAGCAGAGATTACACCCATCAAAGTGCTTAAAAAAACACTCTTCTGCCAAAAGTGTTTTGTGCTGGGAGGTGGGGTGGGCAGAAACCCCCGTGCATCCCCCCCTGAGCCTGTCTTTGCTCGGCAGCCTCGTGTTTCCGCTGCCTGGTGGATGTGGTGCCGGTGAAGAACGAGGAAGGCGTCGTCATCATGTTCATCCTCAACTTCGAGGACCTGGCCCAGCTCATTGCCAAGAGCACCGGCCGGAGCCTGCACCGCCGCCTGTCGCAGAGCTGGAACAAAGGTGGGTGTCACTGGGGACGGTGGGGATGTGGCAGAGCAGCCCCGCACCCTCAGGGCTGTCCCCATCCTGTGGTTTTCTCAGGAGCTCGTGGGGGCTGAAGGATGCACCCGTGGCTGGGCAGGATCCTGCACGGGAAGAGGTTTGCGTTTCTGCCTGCTCAGGGACTGGTCCAGCCAAACACCAACGGGGTGGGAAAAGGCTGTTTGAGACAGCTGTGCTCCTCTTGCATCCATATCTGCCTGCACACACCTCCCAAAAACCCAGGGACATGGGGATGGGGCTGGGGACTGACCCCCTGCATGGGATGGTGTGTTTTTAAGGAGAGGAGTGGAGCCATGGAGACTCTCTGCAAACCACCTGCCTTGCTGCATCCTCTCCATTTTTAATGCTGGCTGGGGCTGGAGGTGCTGGTGTGGGACAGGGTCTGTGTGCAGGGTCGCTGGGAGGGCCAGGGAGCATTTGGTGTCACCGCCAGCGTGGCTGTGCTCCAGGGATGTCACTGCAGGTGAATGGCACAAGGACGGCTGTGCTGCGATGGCTCAGCCTGCCCTGGCTTTGGGCTGTTCCCTGCTGTGCCAGGCTCATTCCAGGGTTTTGTGAGGCTTTTGGAGGCAGTGGAAAATTCAAATTCCCTTTTTTGGGAAGGCTGGATCAAAGGGAAGCCGTGGTGAGGCTCTCAGGGGGATGTGGATGCAGATGTTAGACCTGACGACGTGAAGCTGTAGCTTCTAAATCTCCTCCTGTCGTAGTGCCCTCAGTCACCTCCATTTGAGCCAGGGAAATAATCCCACATCTGCCTTCATGCCAACACTCCCTGGGGATGTGGGGTGCTATAGGGAGGCTTTGGGCAGACCTCAAAGCAAAGCTGTGGGAGCAACAGAGGTCTGTCCCCCTGTGGCATGTGGGATGGCACAGCAGGACTGGGATCAGAGCCGGGGCCACATCAGGGATCAGTGGACACCACTGCCCATTGTACTGGTACAGTAATGTGAGTTTCAGTGCATATCTACATCCTGGAGCCTTTCAGGTGTCTGTGTGTGGCAGTGGGCACCATGGGAGTTTTATTTGGGTTTATATGTCCTCAGGCCAGACATACACACAGGATTTGTGGATATATGTGTGTGAATGTACAGATCACCTGTGCACATGTTCCTTCGTCCCTGAAATGATGAGACTCGTACTTTTGGTGGATTGCTTTAGTACCAGTTGGCCTCTACGCCTGAACTGCTTAGAAAAGCCAAAATCCCAGTGCCAGTGTTGCTTTGCAGCCCCTCAGCTCTCAGTACATCTCAACACGTGATGCATCCATCCCACCTCAAGACGTGCCTTTGGCAGAAGGCACTCAAATCAAGGGTACCTGTCTCTTCCCTGCATGCTGGAGGTTGTGTTGTGCATCCCGAGGGGTGTTTCTTGGGTTTCCCACTCTGGTGACGGGGAGTGTGGAAAGGCCAGGGCTGCTGGCTCCAGCCCAGGTTGTGTTCTCATGCAAGGGTTTTCTGACTCAGCCTTTAATTACACGGCCACAGGCGGCCGCACTGCCGGTCCCTGGCTCGCTGGTGTGCAGGGAAAGTCAGATGCTTTGCTTCTTCCAGCTGAAAAGCTGCTCTGGGTAGTGGGAGTGGGGTGAGCAGAGGGAGCCTGCATGGTACCCCATCAATGAGATCATTTTTGGGGAGCTGGGCAGGTTGGGAGCCTGCCTGAGCATCTCGGTGCTGTGTTGGGGCTCAGTGTGGGAAGCCAATCCTGCTGAAACCAAACAGCTCCTCAACGTGCTGCTTTTTCCCAGATGACAATGTCTTTGCAGAGCTCGTGTTGTGTCCTGTGTGCCTTGGGATTTAGGCCACTTTTGGTGCAGTTAGTGAGCACAGCTCATGCTGCTGAGGGCCAGCAGCTGGGCCCCAGGGCTGACCCAGTCCTGAGGGTGTGAGCCTGGCTGCTCACACCAACTCTGCAGTAGCAGGAGGCCGTGGTCTCCTCTGTGGATCAGCACTAGAAGACAACAAGTGACTTTGCACTGGGTGTCACAACCAGGGACATTGAGTCCCACTGTGGGCACTGCCAGTTCCTCTCCACATCTGGGCCCTTTCCCTCCTGAACCTCTCTCACAGCTCCTTGCAGCTCTGGCTGTCCTTGCCCAAGCCCCAGTCCCTGGCGAGGTGGTTCCTGGTCCCCCCTCTGTGGTCCAGCATCCCTCGCTGAAAATCCAGAACAACTCGAGCAACAAAATTGCTAGAACTACTTTATTCAATGCCTTTCTAACCTACCATCTCCACTGCGTGGTCTTATTTTCCTAAAGTTGCACCAAGGAGATTTAGAGGCTCGATTTCCTCCAGGTCCAAATCCCTTAAGTGGCTTTAACCTCTTTAATTGGCTTAGGCACGCTCTGCACCTTTCCCATCTCTCATCCGCAGTTGTAGGGGACTCTCCTCCAGCTCAGCAGTGCTTTCTGCCAGGTCAGGGTCTGCCTTGAGCACACGGTGATGCGATGGCATGGGAATAGCAAATGTGTTGGAGGAGGAAGGGCCTCGTGGCATGTGCGTCCCCCAAAGCCACCCCAAATTCTCCGTAGCCTCTCCCACCGCCCCGCCTGGCTCCAGCCGTCACGTGCAGATAGGTTACATCTTTCTCTCTTGTGTTTTGTTTTTTCTTTTTAACAAGGTCAAAGTAGGCGTTTGAAGTTTAGTCTCCCATCCCTGCGGCGACTCAAAATCCAGCGGAAATCTCTGCCCACCAGTGAGTTTGATGGAGTAGCCATTGACTATGGAAAGGTAACCGTAGCCTTTGTCTGATCTAAGCCCATGCCTCAGGCCAGGTCCCAGCTCCTCCTCGCTCTCCCCATCCCGCTGTCCCTCGGCTGCTGTGGCTCGGGGCCGTGTCCGGCGGTAGGGCTCCGGTGCTGGGTCGGTGCTGAGCACTGGCCCTGGCAAGGGCTGCTGGCGAGCGCGGTGCTTTGGTGGCGTGGGATGGAGCTGGATGGTGCTGCTCTGCCGTGCCTGGCTCACGGGGGGAGCGGGAGATGCGCCCGTGGGCACCGAGGCCAAAGCTGGGAGGAAGGTCTGGCTCCCCAGTGCAGGTTGTCCAGTGCCAGGGAGTTGTCCCCACCTCGAGGAGGGGACGTGCTGGTGGCTGTAGGAGAGTGGAGCAGGTGTGCTCTGAGCAGGGACATTTGCCCATGTTTTCCTGGCAGGAATCAGGCAGTGCAGGCAGCTCCGGCTTCTCAGCCCTCCAGCAAAGACTATGCTTCCTGTGATGGAGGGTGCTGCTGTCATTGCTTACACTGAAAAGCTGTTGGTGGGATTTCTTTAGGGATTGTTGTTCTGGTGGCTTCTTGATTGTGAAAAGTGCTCAAGGTACCTCCAGTCAAAGACGTGTTGTTTTCTGCAATGCTGCAGCTCAAGGGTGTGGGCAGGAGGCTTCTGCTCTGCTAAAACATCCCCAGGTGCCAGGTTCTCACTGTGTTGAGTGTATCCAGACAGCTGCTTCCCAAAATTATAGATATGATGAGATGAAAGGTGCCTGTCTTTTCAGAGGTTGTATTTGTGGCAGGTTGAACACATGCATTGTGTTATCAGATACTCTGGGCACGTCACTCCTACAGACACCAGGCTCTGGGTACCCCCAGGCTGAAGCTGCACGGTGCACTGCAATGTTTCAGGTGTACACACACATGGAAGATGGAGATTGAGGACAACCTGATGATCCACCACTGTGGTGGAGCTTGGTCAAGTGGGGGCAGCCAGCAGCCAGGCACCCCATCCTAAAACCTGCCCTAAGGTCCTTAGGGATGGTGAGAAGTGCCACAGTCCCTCCCTTGGGTATGACTGCAGGGCCACAGTCCTGCCAGTTTCTGCTCTAGAAGGTGGTTGCTTTGTGCACCACATTTCAGCAGCCATTAAAGGCTGGAAGCTCTTCAGGTATCCAGAGAAAAAGGTTTAGCCGTGGCTAAGGGTGGCTGTAGGAGAAGGAGGACCGATGTGGTCAAATTAACTTCCTGGTGCAGAGCACATCCTCTCCCACAGACTACAGCACAGCACCCTGGGCACCACCCCTGATGGTGCCCTGAGCTCCTGCAGCAGGGGAGGGGAGGGCAGGTCCAGCAGTGGGACGTAGGGACACCTCGAAAAAGCGCGTGGCAAGGCAGGTACTCCGGGAAAGCCTATCCCTGGGCTCTGCTCTTCTCTTGCTCTGCTTCCCAGCTGTGCAGCATCGCCTTGCAAACACCCCCGGCCCAGCCGCCGGTCCCCAGGGACTCGGCTGCTCCACTCCAGAGCAGATCCCGGTCCCGCTCGGAGGAGACCTCAGGAACTGCAGCGCTTCCCAGCCCTCTGCCCCTCCTCTTACCTCCCCCGGCTCCCTCTCCTTCCCCCCCAGCACGCGGGGACTCTTTCTAATACGACGCTTTCTCCTGGCTGTCTTAAAGCCCGGTGGTGACTCCCTGATTTTGAGGGACTTGAAGACATCGCCCAAGGAGAACTGTATGCAGTCAGAGACCGAATCCCTCCTGGAAAAGGAGCGGAGGCCGAGCCTGGAGGCCGACCCCACCCTACAACACTCGACCCCGAAACAAGAGCCTCCCGTGCTGGGCCCACGAGGGTCGTACCCCGCATGGGGTTTCTTTCGGTCTCGCCCTGGGGGCAGCTTCCACAGCCTCCGCAGGGTCTCCTCCTTGGACAACTTTGAGGCTGCGAGGTCTGAGTTCCAGAGAAAATTCAGGGAAAGGAGGGCAAACTCAGGTAGGGGAAAACCCCCGGAGCCGTCGGTTTTCTGTGGGAGCAGAGCCCTGGGCGATGGCCCCGGCACGTCTCGGGTGGGAGGTCTCTGTGTCTTGCTTTTCCCTTTGCAGAGTGGAGATCAGCTGGGGTCTTCTCCCCAAAACCCTCTGGTCTCCATGTGATTCCCTGCACAGGCAGGTCCTGCTCTGTGGGCAGAGCCATCCATGGTGGTGTGTGTGAGATGTGAGACCATGTGAGGTTGTGTTTGACTGCCCCACACGAGGGGAAACCCGATGCCATCCCACCTCCCCGGGAGGGAGGGAAGGGATCTGCAGGCATGTGCTATGTGAGCTCTGTGTGTGGTGGATGTGGGTGAGACACCAGCCAGGCCACTTTGGAGGGATGGAGGGAACAATCCTCCAATCCTCCACCATGGCACTGACGTCCAGACCTCTTGTTCTCATGAGAGTGATGATGACAAATTAGATTAAGATCAGGAAAGAGAAGCCTCAGTAATTGGGGTTGGAGAGAGATCAGTCTGTGGTGTCTGGCATGAGAAAACAGGGTGGGGGATCATGATCCTCAAATAGTCACAGGTTATGGACTCTCGGGAGGGTCACAACATGGAGGGAAAGGGAATGAGCAGGGAGAAGGGTGGCAGCAGGATGGCTGGTGCTCATCAGCACCTTTACAATATCTTCAGACATCTCCTGCCCATGACACCACTTGGGTCAATGTCAGAGTGGAAGGGATAGAAGGGGTAGAAAACTGAAAATACAACCCTGCCCTGCCTGTAGGAAATGAAAAGTTTGGGACACACAGGATACGGTGCTTGGGGATGTTCTTGGAGCCCTGGGTGTGGGTACCAGCTCCTGCCCATGTGACTGATGTGCCACAGGCCTGACCATGAACCAACCACCTCCAGGGCTTCCTCCCTGGTCCTGCACTGGGACAACCCAGAGAGGCAGGTCCCCAGGGAAAACTGTCAGGATCCAGCCTCACTACAGCTGTTCTTCCAGAAAAAGCTCTGATCTCCCTAGTTGGAATCTGGGAGTGGGGGATACATCTGAGTGAGGACATCATCCAGCTCCTGGCTCAGTTTGGTGGCCAAAACCCAAGGCAGCAGCACAGTGGCTTTGTTGGTCAGACAAGAGTGGAGGAGAACAACCTCATCCTTCATCTCTTTTCCTGCTGTTTTGGCATCTTTCCCTGGTGGATCTCATTGGGGCTAACCCCCAACACACTGCAGTCTTCAGGGGTAGCAGAAACATTGGGTGCCTCTGTATTTTGGCAGCTGGTCTGAGCCCCCGGAAGGAGCTTTAATGGTGAAAAAAACAGGTGATGTGCCTGAAAAGCAGCCCCTCCCTGGCATCTCAAGTTGGGCATCCCACACCTGAGCCTGCCTGAAGAAGCCAAGCCTTTATGGCCAGGCAGACTTTGGCACCTTCTGGTGGCACCTTGTGGTGGTCCCCAACCCCTGGAGGCCCTGCATGAGGTCAGGGCTCTGCGGGTCAGTTCCTGCTCACACTGCCCTTCTCAACGCCCCTCTCCATCCTCTTGCAGAGGCTTCCCACGTCAAACCCAACCCCCCAAACTCCACCTCGGACTCGGACCTCATGAAGTACCGAACCATCAGCCAGATCCCCCAGTTCACCCTCAACTTTGTGGAGTTCAACCTGGAGAAGCACCGCTCGGGCTCCACCACAGAGATCGAGATCATCGCTCCCCACAAGGTGATGGAGCGCACCCAGAACGTCACCGAGAAGGTCACACAGGTACGTGGGTGGTGAGATGCTACCAGAGTGGGGGGGTGGTGCTGGGGGACAGTCACAACCACTCCTGTGGCTTTTGGAGGAGGGGAGCAGACAGGGCAGCTGGATACGTGGAGATTCCACCCTAGGAAATGGCAGCAGCTCTGTGTTTGGTTTTTATCTCTTCCTCTGAATGGTTGAAATGTTCTTTTTATTCCCTTAAATAAGTATTCCTGGTAATTTGTGCGTGTTTGTGTGTGCACGTGGCTTTGTTTGGGGGGGGAACTCTGGCCACTTTTCCTGCCCCCCAGTGCTGGGATGGAGCCCCCAGGGCACCGCTGGCCCTGAGCTGCTCAGCTGGGAACCCACACCAGGAGCAAAGGTAGCCACACCAAGGGCCACCAGATCCCCCGGGAGACAGCAGGTGGCACTGCACTGTCACCAACACGTGTGGCACTGCCTGTCACTGCAGGGGACACGTGTGGCCGTGCGCTGTCACCCAAAGGGACCCGCATGGCGCTGCACATCCCGTGGGGATGTCAGAGTGCGTGCAAGGTGCTGCTGTATCCCGCAATCCCCAGTGGGGAGCTCTGACCTGTGGGGAAACTGAGGCAAGGGAGAGCCACTGTCTATGAAATACATCTTAGGGCACCTCCCACTGTTGCCAGCAGCAGTCCAGGGCAAATTTAATGAAAACGCAGCCATTTGACCCCAGAAAAGCCTCCAGGCTTGGGACTTTGTTCCATCAGAGAGTACTTTGAGGGATTCTCCTCCTGCCTCAGTGCCAGCAAACCTTTATCCTCGTGGCCTCTGTGCATGAGGTGGGCACTCATGCACACTCATGAGTGTGGGGTCAGTGGCTCGTTGTGGGGTGACTGATGGATGAGTGGTGGCTGCAGGACCCCACAGTGCAGCTGTGCAGCACCCACAAAGGTCAGTCTTCCCCTTCAGTCTCCGGATAGGATGGGGATGGGACGGGACAGGACAGGATGAACCTCTCTTCCTCCTCCCACGGGGGACCTGCAGGTCCTCCTCCGACATCCCCGTGCCTCCCGCTCCCCGCTCCTGGCTGCTAAATAATTCATGGTGAGGCAGAGACAGCGGCGAGACACCACTACCGGCGTCTAAAAATACCGGCTGGTGGGCAGGGATTGGAGACAGGGGCTGTTTGGGTGGTCCGGCCCCGCAGCGAGCGGGCAGGGAGGGCAGGTCACAAGTGCAGTGAGTGTGCCTGGCTCAGCCTGCCAGGCTGTGGGGCACGACTGGAGGCACATGGGGATGCTGTGGGATCGGTGTCACCAGGCTGGGGTCCTGTCTGCAGGTGGCATGTGTCCCATTCCCCCTGAACTGCCCCACGGGTGGTGGTGGAGCTGGGCAGGAGGGTGCTGTGGACAGGGATGGTGGGACTGTGCTGTGTCAGGATACGAGCTGGGGGTGACACTGGGTCAGCCAGCACCGTGGGCCTGATCCTGCCCAGCCTCTTGTGCTTGAGGGTCTCTTGGTGATTCTGGAGTGGCCCCCCCCTCCCCAGATCGGTGTCCACACGCCCAGCACGGGGCAAGGGACAAGGAAGGCACATGGGTGCTGGGCACCACGGGGCACAAGCAATAGCTTGGGTTAGCCAGGGTCACGGAAGCCTCCCCCCTCTGTCACCCGCACCCTGCTCCCTCCTCCTCCCTCCTCCTCCCTGCTGCGGCTCCCTTGCTCACTGCCCAGCACCCAGCACCCTGTATCCTGCACCCAGCACCCTGCATCCAGCACCCTGCACCCTGCACCCTGCACCCTGCACCCAGCAGCCAGCATCCTACACACAGCAACCCGCAACCCGCAGCCGCACACAA
>WEIV01000129.1:256554-270543 GCA_013390005.1 Calyptomena viridis
ACCATGAGTCTCCGGCTGCAGCTGAAGCCGGTAAGTGCAGGGGGAAGGGGAAGAGGGAAGGGGCACCCCGTGGAATCACCACGGGGGGCACACGGCACTGCCACCTGCGGAGACTCCCACCGCCACCCAGGCCACCCAAAAGTGACACCCACAGCCCTCCCCACCTCCGAGAGGAAGAGAGAGATAAGGCTGCAGCAGCAGCTCCTGTGTTGGTTTGGATGATCTTTTGCGGGTTGTTTCTTCACCCTTTTCTGCCTCAGATCTTTGGGGTTGTGGTTTTCTATTAATTCCTGCCTGGAAAATAACAGGGCTTGACCTGTTCTTTCTTCTACCACGAGAGCCAGGTTCCAGGTGCCAGGAACAGGGATGAGGGGCAAGGCAGGTGCCTCAGCATAGGGAACATCATTTGGGAGCCCGAATTCAGGACTGGCCCCACAGAGCTGCCTCCAACCAGCCAGGACAAGGATTCAGCTGGTGAGGGTGGGAGCATTGCTGGTTTTCACAGACACAAGGTGTAGGAGCCCATATATCTTAGTTTGGGGTTACCAGTGTCGCCTTATCCCCTTCCCCACCCCGCGGAGAGCCGGTCCCCAAGCCCAGCCGGTGCCTCACTCCCCTCCGTCCGCAACGATTGCGTTTGGGTCACTTTTTCCAATCCCTCCCCTCCCCGTCCGCCAACGGACGTCTGACGGCTCCCGCTGCTCCATTGGCGCTCCTGTCCCCACGGGGGCCCCAGCATCGATTGGCTTTGATTAATCCACGCCGGGCTCCCGAATGCCCTTCGCAGCCGCATGTCTCCCACCCGCCTGGCCGAGTGCATGCGTGCCTGCGTGGGCGATGCCACGGCCCGAGTGCTGCGCCCGCCCTGCCGGTCGCTGCCCGGGCGTGGGGGCTTGGGGACCCCCATGGTGGACACCCGGACCTCGAGGGTCAGCTGCCGCCTGGGGCGCCGGGCGAGCTGCAGGCAGGTAGGAGCAAGGGGCACCTCTGGGCTGCGGGACCCACTGATGTCCTGGGGCTGTGGGATGTGGGATGGGGCTGCAGGGATGGATCCGCTCTGGGTCACAGGAGCCTCTGGGGAGCCCTTGGGAATCCCTCGAGCCCTTGAACAAGACAGGTGTCAGCACGGGAAGGATCAGATCCTTTTTCCAGATCTGTTGCCAGAGCTGTGGTGATGCCCATCACTGTTTCCTCGGGGCATGTGGATCCTCCTCCCTTCTCTCTCATCTGCTTCACAGCCCAGCAAAAAGCTCCATTTTAGCTGGGGGCCCAGTGCTGGGAGAGGGAACTAAGGTGCCTCTCACCCTCCTCTGCAGCTGGCACTGGTGCCCAGCACTGCAGGGACACTGGGGGACAACAGAGCAGCAGGGGCAGGCAGGGGGGATCTGGCTGCCCCCAGTTCCAAATAAGCCCCTTCCTCCCACTACCCTCAGCACCCAAAGCAGGACAGCTCCAACCCTCTTGGTCCCCAGTGCCTCGTGTTGTGTCCTCAGGGTGGCTTTACAGCCCATCAGAAGCTGGTGTTGGTCCTGGAGGGGGGAGCTGGGACAGGCCTGGGACATGTGGGGGATTCACTGGTGCTGTGGGAGTGTCCCATGAGAGCAGAGAGACCTGGGGGCAGATAACAGTATGGGGGGTGCCTGCATGCTTGAGATGGTGTTTGTATGTTGGTGGTCACAGGTCACCCACTTCCTGGGGAGGCTCAGATAGGAAATGGGCATTGCCTAAGACTTTGCTGTGGCCCGAGCTGTCCCCTCTACTTGTAGGAACTGTGCCAACATCCAGGGGAAGGTCCCTCCTGGGAACAAGACAGGCACAGTGGAAGGCTTGCAGGATGCCTAATGTGCTGTCACCTTTGGGGCCAGGCCATGGCACAGCCATGGGACTGCATCTCCAAGCTGTCCATCCCCATAGCCCTGTGCCCAGGGACACCCAGCAGCTCCCAGGCTGGTGGCACAGAACAGAAAGAGACATGGCAGGAGGCACTTTCCTCTCTGCTGGCATGGAAGGGTCAGAAGGCCATAAAGCAGGTAAACAGCTCTGATCATCAAAGACAGACAAGGAGCTGGGCAGACCTTGGCATCAGCCATAGTGGCCAACTCACCCTGTGGCCTCCTGGACAAACATATGAAGCCAACCAAGGTGGAAAAGATGTAGGAAACCAATGTGTGCTCCTGGTTGCTCTGCCAACATGTGGGGGCCCCTTGCCTGGTTCCCAGCCTTATCCAACCTCTCTCCTGGTCTCTCATCCTTCTCACACCCATCTCCCGGCAGGTGCTGTCCCTGGGTGCTGATGTCCTTCCCGAGTACAAGCTGCAGGCACCACGCATCCACCGATGGACCATCCTGCACTACAGCCCCTTCAAGGCTGTGTGGGACTGGCTCATCCTTCTGCTGGTCATCTACACAGCCGTGTTCACCCCCTACTCGGCCGCCTTCCTGCTCAATGAGGAGCAGGTGGAGGAGAAGCGCTGGGACTGCAGCTACACCTGTGACCCACTCAACATCATTGACCTCATCGTGGACATCATGTTCATCGTGGACATTATCATCAACTTCCGCACCACCTACGTCAACATCAACGACGAGGTGGTGAGTCACCCCGGCAAGATCGCCATCCACTACTTCAAGGGATGGTTCCTCATCGACATGGTGGCTGCCATCCCCTTTGACCTGCTCATCTTCCGCACCGGCTCTGACGAGGTACGGTCTGGAGGTCCATCAGGACAGGAGGGGACTCGTGGATGGATAGGAAGAGATGTATGGGAGAGGAAGAGAGGGGTGTGGATGGCTTGATGTAAGTGGTGGATGGCTAAATCCATGAGGAGTGGGGTGGTTTGGTCAGAGGATGGACAAGGATGTCATTACAGGTTTTTGTTAAGCATCTGGGACCAGGGATGTTATTTTGTAGGGTCAAACAGTCCCACAGACCCTATAAGTGCTAAGACAGTGTCTACTTGGACCGGTTCCCACTGGAGCTGACTCAGCAGAACAGGCTGGGGTTTTGGTTTAAGGACTGGCCCCAAACACCAGCAAGGCTGAATTTGGGGTTGCATTGCCAGCCAGATTCAAAATGTTGCCAGTAGTGTGGTCCTGTGCTTACTGAACTACCTGGATGCCCCAAATCTGGGAGTGAAAGGCAGAAATTTTGGGAGCAATGGTTGGCAAGGTGAGGACCCTTAAGGAAACATGGGGTTGGCCTTGGCTTCTCTCACTTGCTCACCTGTAAACCCAGAGCTTTTCTGGTCAGCAGAGGGAAACTGCCCTTCCTGTAGCATGACTCATCTGACCTAGTTCAGAGGTCACCTCCAGGACAAGGTGATTCACACTCTAGAAATGCATTTTTATCCTTCAAAGGAAGCACAGGCTGCGCTGGGAACGTGCCTTTGGCCAGATTTATCCTCCGCTTGTCCCTGAGGTTTCTCACCCCTCCCCTGCAGACCACCACCCTCATCGGCCTCCTGAAGACGGCGCGGCTGCTGCGCCTGGTCCGCGTGGCCCGCAAGCTGGACCGGTACTCGGAGTACGGAGCAGCCGTGCTCTTCCTGCTCATGTGCACCTTCGCCCTCATCGCCCACTGGCTCGCCTGCATCTGGTACGCCATCGGCAACGTGGAGCGGCCCTACATGGAGCACAAGATCGGCTGGCTGGACAACCTGGGCGACCAGATCGGCAAGCGCTACAACGACAGCGACCTCTCCTCGGGCCCGTCCATCAAGGATAAATATGTTACTGCCCTCTACTTCACCTTCAGCAGCCTCACCAGCGTGGGGTTCGGCAACGTCTCGCCCAACACCAACTCTGAGAAGATCTTCTCCATCTGTGTCATGCTCATTGGCTGTGAGTGCCCACACGTGTGTCCTGCTGTCCCCACCTCTGATTTGGGGGCTGGAGGGGCTGCTCTGGGGGAGAGCTGGAGAGAGCACGTGGGATTTTAGGAGAGCCTCTTCCACACAGACGAATGGATAGATAGAGACATGGGCTTCAGGAACCCCTTGGTTCTGGGCCCATGGTGGATATGCGGTTTGGAAATCTGCTGTTGCATGTCCGATGTATGTGGACACACATCTCCCCGTGTCTCACTGGTCCTGCCCTCTCCCTGCAGCTCTGATGTACGCCAGCATCTTCGGCAACGTCTCCGCTATCATCCAGCGCCTGTACTCGGGCACAGCCCGCTACCACACGCAGATGCTGCGGGTCAAGGAGTTCATCCGCTTCCACCAGATCCCCAACCCCCTGCGCCAGCGCCTGGAGGAGTATTTCCAACACGCCTGGTCCTACACCAACGGCATCGACATGAATGCGGTGAGTACAGGGCAGGGAGGACACCTGTTCCCACAGCATTTTGTCCTGAAAAACACGGAGTCTGGATCTGTGTCCACCCAAACACTTCCATCCTTTCAGCCAGAATGGAGAGGAGGCAGGAGAAGACTTGGAAGGCTGGAGGCAGACTCTTTGCTCATCCATCTCCTGCATCTCCCTTTCGCCTTCTCCCCTTTTCTGTCCGTTCCTCCACATCTACCCAGAGGTTTTCCAGGGCCATGAGTGCATTTCTTGGGTTTGGTGAGGAGCTCAGAGTCCCCATCGGCGCCGAGCACTTTCAGGCCGGTGTGTGTTGGTGTCAGAGCTGTGGAGCAGGTATCGATCCAGCTCCTCTCCACACTGCTGGTTGCTAAGCAAAGTGCATCCCGCTCCCGCAGCAGGGAAAGGAGGGCATTTAAATAAACCTCAATCCATTTTAATTAGAGCCCAGAGAGGCAGCTGTTTGTTAGCAAAGGGGGATCAATGGCGGAGCTGGGCTGGAGAGGCGCCGCGTCTCCGAGCCTGGCGGGAGAGCTCGTGCCGACGGCGCCGGGGTTCCACAGGGGTGAGGAGGGGTCTTGGCCAAGGAGTCCTGGGTGGCTGGACTTGGCTCATGCCCATAGGGATCAGTGCATGAATGTGCTGGCTTGGCCAGCAGCAAGGCAGAGGAATGAGAAAGGACGAGGCAAGGAGAGAGATGGGACCTGGTATTCCCCGACTCTTGGCCCCAGGCAGGTCATTAGCTCACTCATTCCCAGCTCATGCTCCTTTTTTCCTTGAGATTTGATCCTCCTCCATCCCTGAGCACCATCAGGACACAGATTTGTGAGAATTCAGCCTCTCCATCTCAAGTTGCTGCTGCCACATCAAACAACAGGGCAGTGCCTGGGGGTTTGCTACTGGGTTAAGCTTTGGCCATAGAGGAGATGCCCTGGGCTGGACATCAGTGGCCATAACTAGAAGCAAAGCCATGGCACCCTACCAAGCACAGGTTCTCCTGGCTTAGTGCAAACCCAGGTCACAAATCCCCTGTGAGAGCTGAGCTTGACGTGCCACCGCTCACACCAATTCCTGCTGGATGCTGCTGAGACACAAAGCGACCTAATCAATCACCCCACAGCCCGATCGATTCATCTGCCCCTGATTTCCCAGTAGGGAAACCAAGGCACTGCTGCCAGCCTGGGAGATGGTGATGGGGCCAGGAACAAGCCGTGCTCACCAGCCCCAGCATGGTTGTTCCAGATTTGGCCACCAGCAGGATGTGAGCAGAGAGGACAGCGAGGGGGACCCCGGGGCCATATGCTGCTCTCCAAAAAAAACCCAGTCCCAGGTGGATTTCACCTTGGCACCGTGACTCATTGGTGGCATCAGCTTTCTCCATATTGCGAGTTTTACCTTGATTTCACCTTCAGGTTCAGCTTGTATTCACCATAAGGTATTTGCACAGGTATATTTAGCTGTTGCTGCACACAACTGTCCCGTGTTGCTGCTGCTGCTTCTTGGCATTCAGGCAGGTGCTGTTTAATTAAGGTTTTTGTGCTCTTTGTGCCAGTTTGTGCTCTCGTTCAGCCAAGATTAGTGGGTGTAAAGATGAAAAGGGGGATATGCTGCCTGTGGGTATAAATAGATTGATCTGGTTACTTTTATTTATTGCTTAGGAGCGCTTTTGTCCCCAGGCATGTGCAGTAAAAGGCAGGCAGAAAAGATCAAAAGATCATGGAATCACATAATCCCAGAATGGTTTGGGTTGGAGGGGACCTTAAAGCTCACCTTGTTCCACCCCCTGCCACGGGCAGGGACACCTTCCATACCCCAGAGTGCTCCAAGCCCTGTCCAACATGGCCTTGAACACTTCAGGGATGGGAAGGTCTCCCCAGCGTTGGCTTTCTGGGTGCACAGGCTCCCTGTTTGGCCCCGTCGTGTCGCCCTGCGTGTGGCACAGCCTCCTGTGGCTGTCACAGCGTCCCTTCCCAGGGACAGAGGTGTGATGGCATCTCTGCCTCGCTCTCCACAGGTGCTGAAGGGCTTCCCTGACTGCCTGCAGGCAGACATCTGCCTCCACCTCAACCGCACGCTGCTCCAGAACTGCAAGGCTTTCCGAGGAGCCAGCAAAGGCTGCCTGCGAGCCCTGGCCATGAAGTTCAAGACGACTCACGCCCCGCCCGGGGACACCCTGGTGCACTACGGAGATGTCCTGACCACGCTCTACTTCATCTCCCGGGGTTCCATCGAGATCCTCCGGGAAGACATCGTGGTGGCCATCCTAGGTGGAAAAATCCTTCCTTCTAGGAGGGCAAGGGGTGGAGGGTGGTGGGTGGTGGGCAAAGGGTGGCAGAGGATCACAGAACATGATGGGTTGGAAGAGACCTATCAGGATGCTCAAGTCCAACTCTTAGGCCTGCACAGAACACCCCAACAATCCCACCATGTCCCCGAGATCATTGTCCAAATGCTCCTTGAGCTCTGGCAGCCTTGGGGCTGTGTCCACAGCCCTGGGGAGCCTGGTCAGTGCCCAACCACCTTCTGGGATATTCTTCTAATATCCAGCCTAAACCTCCCCTTACACAACTTCAGGCCATTCCCACAGGTCCTGTCAGTGGTGACCACAGAGAAGATATAAGAGAGAAGGGAAGGCTGTTCCTCAGCATCTGACTGGTCACCACACCAGTGGGCAGGGAACATAGGACCCCTGGGAGATGCCAGGGAGAGGCCACAAGGGAGTGAGGAGAGCAGGGCATGGCTCAGCAGTCCCCAGCCATCACTGATGACCCACTGCCCTGCCTTGGTGTCCCCATCAGTGATGGCTTTCACAGTGTTATCCCCAGCAAACACAATCAAGGTCAGAGTTGCTGAGCATCCCCTTGTTCACCAGCTCCAAAGTGAGGGCTCCTGGACCAGTACATCTGGGGCTGGAGTGGGTGCCCACCTCTCCCTAATGAGCTGTCTCTTGGCACAGGGAAGAACGACATCTTTGGGGAGCCCATCAGCCTCTACGCCCGCCCAGGGAAGTCCAACGCCGACGTGAGGGCCCTGACTTACTGTGACTTGCACAAGATCCAGAGGGAAGACCTGCTGGAGGTCCTGGACATGTATCCAGCCTTCTCTGACAACTTCTGGAGCAACTTGGAGATCACCTTCAACCTGCGAGATGTGAGTGCCAGGGTTGTCCCAGCGAGGAATGTGGTCAATGCCTTAAGTTTGGCAAGTGGGAGGGCTGAAGCAAGGATGTCACAAGCCATGTCAGTGGTTCTCTGCTCTGTAGCACATATAAATCATCCCCAGGACTGCTACAGCCTGGGCACACACATGTTTTGAGGCTGCTGAAGTAAGAAATGTTCTCATGCTTCATTGAGTTGGGTACTGGCTTTCTCTGGAAATTCCTTTTTAAATAATCAGGTTTGCATTCCCTGAAAGGCTTGGAGTGTTTTTGCCATTGCTTTTTGATTCTTATAGTTTATGACTGAACTTTGTCCTTTCCTGATATTTTTTTCAGAGACCTGGTAAGGTAGAAAAGAAAGTCAAATTCCCTCTATGTCCTGTGCCACTCTGGGATACCCTGTGCCACCTCAGGGTGCTCCTTCCCTCCCCATGGCCCTGAGACTCTCAGCTCAGTCTCAGAGCAGCAAGGCCAGGCTCAGGGATCCCTTGAGCTCTGAAACCAGTCCAGGAGGGACTGGGTGGGACAAGGCAGTGAAGGAGAGCCAGGGGTAGCTGGACACCAGCCTAGAGTGGGCTATAGCCCCATGGCACACCATGGATGAGATATCACACTCCTGAATGGGACATGGCACCCATGGATAGGCTGTGGTACCTATGGATACCACGTGGCACCCATGGATGGGACATGGCACCCATGGATGGGACATGGCACCCATGGATAGGCTGTGGTACCTATGGATACCACATGGCACCCATGGATGGGACACGGCACCCATGGATGGGACATGGCACCCATGGATGGGACATGGCACCCATGGATAGGCTGTGGTACCTATAGATGGCACATGGCACCTATGGATGTGACATGGCATTCATGGATGGGCTGTAGCACCCATGGATAGACTGTGGCACCCATAGATGGGCTGTGGTATCCATGGATGGGACATGGCACCCATAGATGAAACATGACACCCATAGATGGGCTGTGGTACCCATGGATGAGACACGGCACCCAAGGATGGGACATGGCACCCTTTCCCTGGTGACCAGCCCCTCTCATCCCTCAGGCAGACAGCGTTCCCCGCTCACCACTCAGTGAGGAGTACGACTGCACCTACCGCCGGGCTCGCCGACGCAAGCACTCCCTGTGCCAGCCCAAGAAGCCCGGTGAGTCCCACAGCGTTGGCACAGCCTGGCTTGTGGGATCATCCTTTAATTACTGCCCTGGCAGACACCCCAAAGCAGAGCCTGCTGGTGCCTCTGTCCCTGAAGACCACCCTGGGGGCACCCAAACTGTCTTCCCTCCCTCCCCTTAGGATGCCTCACCCCTACAGGCACCCTAGATTTTTCCACGTGTGCCACTCCCCAGATTAACCAGCTGTGCTGTCCCACAGACCCAGACACGGGCATCTCTGATGCAGAGCAGTATCACACCTACTCAGAGCTCACCAACCCGCAGGACCGGCTGAGTAAGGACCGCTGGGATGACCTGGGCAGCAGCACCTCTCCCTGCTCCCAGACCAGCGACGACGAGGCCAAGACCGGCAGCCCTGGGAAAGCTGAGCCCTTCCCCACATCCAAAAAGGATGACTTTGCTCTGCCCTCACTCAGCCTCGTCACCACCAACGCCGGCAACACGGAGGTTGGGAAGCAGGTGGCAGAGAGCAGCCAGTCCTACGCAGGTACCCACAGATGGCAGGAGGTGGTGGGAGATGCTCAGGCATGGTGGCCTTGTCTTGGAGAAGCTCACATGGATTTGAGGGGAGCCACACTGGTACCAAGAGTCTTTGCTGCCTTTTTATCTGCTCTGTTCCTCCTGGGCCCCTGCTGTTTCTCCCAGCACACAGGGATTCCTTTGGGGCTGCTCCAAGGAGCCAAATGACTTCCATAGTTGTGTTGGGTGCCAGTGTGATGGACTGTCCTTGAGCAGCTTGGGTGCCAGGGTGATGGACTCTCCCTGAACACTGTGTGTGTCAGGGTGATGGCTCTCCATGTATGTCAAGTGACGGACTCTGGAGCACCTCCTTGCCAGTGGGGCTGGAGGATGCAAGACACGAGTGCTGAGGTGTCTCCTCTCCTTCCAGCCACCCCCCTGGACATCCCCAACATGTTCACCTTCTGGGAGGACCGGCAGCCAAACCCCCACTCGGAGCCTTTGCAGCACATGTCCCTGGTACACAGCTCCCGGGACGTGCCCCTGCCCGGCGACTGCAGACCGGGGCAGATCGAGTCCAGGCTGGAGCTCCTGCAGGCCCAGCTCAGCAGGTGGGCAGGGTTGGGCTCTGGGCCATCACTTTCTGCTTTCTGGAGGTGGCCACAGTGGGCTTTGTGTGCAGCAATGCCACCTCCTGACCCCTGGGACGCTGCATTCCTGGGGAGGTGGTGGGAGCGCTTTGCAAGTGCAGCGGCTTCTCAAAGGGCATGTCCTGGCCCTGGCTGTAGCCCAGCCCCTTGTCTGTCCCTGTGCCACCACCCCTGGGATCTGTCACCACCCCTGGGATCTGTCACCACCCCTGGGGTCTGTCACTTTGCCACTGCTTCCAAACTCAGTGCAGTCACAGACATAAAACCACCCACAAGCACAACCTGAGCCCTCTGCAGGCCTTCTCTTCCTGCTGCAAAGAGCTACAAGCATCCTTTTGCTTGAGCAAATGAGCCTCATGAACATTGTTGTTCTCTAAATAATAAAAAATACATGATTTTTCGAACTGAGAGAGAGTAGGTTTAGAGTGGATATTAGGGAAAAAATTCTTCCCTGTGAGGGAGGTGAGGCCCTGGCACAGGTTGCCCAGAGAAGCTGTGGCTGCCCCATCCCTGGAAGTGTCCAAGGCCAGGCTGGGCCACCTGGGATAGTGAAAGGTGTCCCTGCCCATGGCAGGGGGTGGGACTGGATGAGCTTTAAGGTCCTTCTCAACCATTTTATGATTCTATGAATTTTGAACAGGAAGGAAGAGCCCACACTGGAGACGCAGGTTTAAGGTCCCCAGGCAACATCCAGATGAAGGACTGGTTCTGTGGGCTCTGCTGCCCTTGTTAAGCTCATTTCACATTCATGTTTCACTAATGCAGGTTCCCAGCAGTGGGGACAGATCTGCCCACTCTGTAAGTGATGCCATGACCATACCCTGCAAGGGGAGCTATGCCCACTCCTGCCAGAGCTCCTCACTTCAGTCAAGGACAAAGCAAAAGGAAGAGACTCCTACTTTTCCACTTCCTTCTATTCCTCAATTAAAAATGGCTGGAACCAACCTGCATTGCTCCATCTGTCAGCACAGGCAGCTGGCCTGGAGAATTGATCCAGATTAAAACTAACCATTGCAATTTTTTCCCCCCTGCAGGGTAGTTTTAGCCTTTTTCAAATCCCCACTCCAGATCCCACTTTGGCTCCACATAAAATTGGGCAGAGGATGATTGAGTGTGGCAGGAGAGAGATGGCAGGATTGATCTCTGTGTGGCACTGCCTGGTTTGGAGCCCTCTAAAAACCTCAGCGAGCAGCAGCCAAAGCATCATCACCCTCGGGCAGGAGAATGGGCACCTCCTCCCCAGTGCTTCCCCTGCCCAGCCGTGGGATGCACTGGGATGCACTGTACTAACACTGGGCTGCTCTGTCCCCAGGCTGGAGTCCAGGATGTCATCAGACATCAGTATAATCCTCCAGCTCCTGCAGCGCCAGCTGTCCCAAGTGCCACCCGCGTACAGCCCCATCTCGCCGTCCTCCCACAACCTGGCCATGTACGGGATCCTCCCGCGGAGCCTGGAGCCCCTCGCCCCCTGTGCACCTCTGGAGGATGAGGAGACCCAGGAGCAGGTAAGATCACCCCTGCTGGCTCAGCCCCAGCCGGGCTTCCTTGTGCCCCGACCAGCTGGATCCTGAGTTCCCTCCAGGCAAAGCACAGGGCTCTGACATGGGAGCAGATGTGCCCAGTGCCTCGCTGATTTGGGGGCACAGCTGCCATCCCCAGCACTGCCAGTTGCCCCATCAGTAGGGAGGGGAGGGGGTTCCTCTGCTCTGAGGCTTCTTCAAGCAGAAAATAACATTTTGGGGTTCACAGCCTGATGAGACTCCAGGGCTGATGAGAGAGTGTGGCTGCTTTGTTTTTCTTCTACCATAACCCATTCAATTCCTCCTTTCCCACCAGAGCCCAAGCTACACGGAGGTAGAAAAGTTCCACTTGAAATCCAGGGACTCCTTGTCGAGCGGGATGCATCTCTCTGCATCATCTGACAAAACCATGACAGTCCACTCCGAGCAGGAGCACCACTCCCCACCTCTCCTGAGCCCAGAGCCTCCCCACCAAAGGGCACCAAATTCCCAGGGACTCTTGCGGGGCTCTCGTTTCCCTTCCCTCCCTGAGCACTTGGAGGCATCTTCCGAGCACCAGGACATTCAGAGACACCTCTCCGACCCGGTGCTTCCTGGAAGTTAGAGACGTGGGGGCAAGTCAAGAGGAACCTCAACTGCAAGTTGGGCCAGTTGATGTCGATTTTGACCGCAAGGGTAAGACATTGGACAATGCCTTTGGCTCAGGGGTATAATTTGTAGCTGTCTTCTGCCACCGTGAAAGGAAGCGTAGAGTGGCGGGATTCCAAGGTCGACGTTTTCCAGCGGTTCCCGTAGAGTAGATTCCATTTGCACATTCTAGTGAACCCAGAACAGCTCTTACAGCCACCAAGGAGCTGGTTAGGCCAAAAGGTACCCACGGCCTCGTCCTTGCCAAGGCTTCCTCTCGGGAATGGCACAAGCCAAGCGAGCCACAGTGACCACAGGAGAGCAAATCCACGGCTGCAAGGCCACTGTGCTGTGAGCTCTGTGGGACAGGGACCATTGGTTGGTACCAGGCTTAGCCCAGCAGGGTCCGTGGGTGTTGCAGAGAGCGTGGTCACCACAGGAGGAGGGGGACATCCCCACAGAGTGCTCCAGGGGAAGCTGCGGGTGGGAAGCCCAGGACAAGGACAGAAGCTTGTCCTACTTGACTGCCACTGAGAAACTAAGGGCCAACAGCCCCTGCCACTGCAACGCTTCTGCACGAGTCCCAGGGCACTGACTCCTCCAGCGAGGCCGATGACGCCTTGCGAACCCCAACAACACCTCCCACACCCCCCCAGACAAATCCAACCGGTCGCCGGCCTGGGCATAAAGCACAAAACTCAAAAGCACAATCCCAGGAAGCTGAGAAGCCCCAGACACTTCATGTCCAGCCCTCCCTCCCAGCTTCTCCCTTTTGATAAAGGTTTGATAGGTGCTTCCTCCTGCCCGGCCCTCCTCCCGGCAGATCCCGCAGCATTCCCGTAGGAGCAGCCCCGTAGCTCTGCCGCCTCGCCGCTCGGGTAGATGCTGTGACATCCTAGGCCGCCAGCTCAAGCAATGTATCGAGCTCCCTTTGAGAGTAGTAAAACTGTGAGCATCTCTTTCTCTGGAGTTTTAGTGTACACTTTGCTAATAAAGATGTTTTTGGCACCTAATGCGAATGAACAGGTGTGTTTGTTGGGAGCATCCCTAGCAGTGCAAAGTGCTAAATCTTCAAAAAGGCCCTGAAAAGGCTGTGGTCAAACACCAGTTGCTTCAGCCAGGGAGTGTGGGGCTAAGAGAGCCCATGTGAGGGTCTGACAGGTCAAGGATGGAGCCTGGGGGGCTTTGCAGGATAGGATGCAGTTGAGGCTCAGCAGAGATTTGGAAAAGCCTTTCTACAAGACCAGCCAGCTGTGTATGAGAAACGATGTCGCAACACACCTCAGGCAAAGATCTCCCCAAGAGTCCTTGCAGAGAGCAGGACTCCAAGGAGCACAGTGCTTGTAAAGCCCCTCCTGCATCCCTTGCTCAAGGGGCACTGCTCCTGTGAGGGGGACACTGGTCCTTCAGAGGGGCTGGACCCAGGATCGCCCATCACAGATCCCACATAGCTCTTGAGAGGCGAGGACAAACCTCTTGCCAGCCAGCCACCCCCGGCTGATGCATCCCAGGATGCTGAGCCGCAGCAAGGGCCCAGCTACGCCGATTCCCCCAGTAAAGGCGCCGGGCGCACGCCAGCGATACTGCTGCTCCCCAAAACAAACCCCGTAATTAAGCCCCAGTTAATTAGACACAAGCCCTGCGAGGCGGGACTCGAACCCGCTCAATCCGAGCGCCCCCCGCCCTCTCTGGGCGTGACTGACAGCACTTCCAGCCAATCAATCATCGCCAAGGGCTCAACATCCCGCCCCCAGCCACTGCGACCCCCGGCAGCCAATAAGATGTCGAGAACGCGAGGCTCCGCCCTCTGGGGCGGGGCCAAGGCCCACTATAGGTTCCCCCGGCCAGAGCGTGAGCGCCTGTTCGGAATGAAGGGCAAAACGACCAATAGAAAACCGAGGCGGGCTAAACGGACGGGTGTCTAGACCAATAAAGACCCGGCACTCTGAATGACAGGCGAAGCAGCCAACCGGCGCGCAGTGGGCGGGGCTCCCCGCGTGGCTTCCGTTCCCGTTGTGTGAGGGGCCGAGTCCCAAACGGCCTCAGCGCCGCCGCCGGGGCCGGGCCGGGACCGGGG
>WEIV01000129.1:270680-292172 GCA_013390005.1 Calyptomena viridis
CTGGGCGCTGCTGGGTTTTTGGGATAACGCTGCCGCAGGGCTTGTGGTGACCTCTGAGCTCCGGGAATAGCGATTGTGTTGGCTTCGGTCACGTAAGCACCGCTAGTTGTGAGGGGTGTGTGGTGTAAAGAGCTGGGAACTAAAGGGATGAGAGGGTGGGGGACCATGGTGCTGCTGTGGAAATAAGGTCCCTTGGCTTGGGCATACCTGGCTTTTTGTTCAGGGTGGAGGAGAACTCATGGCCAGGACTAAAGTTTGTACAGGTATATGTATATATCTATAAGGAGGTTAATATATAAAGAAGTTCCACCTCAACCTGAGGAAGAGCTTCTTTCCATGAGAGTGGCAGAGCATTGGAACAGCTGCCCAGGGAGAGTGTGGAGTCTCCCTCTCTGGAGATATTCCAAACCCACCTGGACACATTCCTGTGTCACCTGCTCCAGGTGACCCTACCTGGGTCTCCAGAGTTCCCTCCCAACCCCAGGAATTCTGTGATGTACAGAGTGTCTGGGAATGTGTTGGAAATGTGCTTTTCTCATTGTACTTCCTTGCTGTCGGGGACTCCTCCTATACTTTTTTCCTAAGTATAGAACCCATTTTTGGTGGTTCCTCAGTACTTTTCCCTGAGAGCAAGTGTGTAATGAGGCATGAGATTGTATCTTCAGTGTTTCCCTGCCTGGAGTAAGTGGGGAACCTCACACAGGCAATATAGACTGTGTTCACCTCTCAGAACATCCCTGCAGTCACTTCTGACCAGGGTTTAAGGTGCTAATCTGGTATAATGAATTCATAGAAATAAAAAGAGATGAGGAGATGGGTGAAGTTACAGAGCATCCAGAAATTTGTGTGAAACTGGGGGTTTTGCCAACAGTTTGGTGTGTTTAAATGGTGTGGCTTTGTCAAGGTGTTTAATGGAGGTTGTGGAAAATCCTGTCAGAAGGTTGGTTTTGGGGACTGGGCTCAGTGCAGGGCTGTAATGAGGGAGTGACAGGGGTGGTTAAATTGCAGCCTGGACATGGTGCTTTGCTGAACACGTTGCAGTTCAGGCAGTGTGAGCTCTGGGACTGAGTTGTCTCCTTTTCCTGGTGAGTGTTGTGGTTCTGGGATTGCTGCTGGGGACAGGCAGGACCTGAGCCTGAAAACTTTCCATTTGTTTGAAGACCACCTTGAAAACATTTTTTGTGGTCTGTACTCTGAGAAGGTAAAATAGCAAACCTGTAATTTGTTGTTCAGAGGTGGCAGAATTGGGTAATAAGAGGATATACATTTATGTTGCCTTCTCTTGAAGTTTGGAGCATTCCCTGGGGTTGCTCTCAGTTCAGTGAGATCAGATCTGCTCTTCTGCTCAGCTTCAAGTGTAAAGCAGCTGAGTCAACCCCCCTCTCTTCCACCCTCTCCACTCACAGTTGTAGCAGACAGAAATTGGGTAGGACTATGTAAATTATCACTGTCTGTAAATATTCCCCAGGGCTTCTCTTGCCCTCTGAGCCCCAGGAATAACAATCCTGTTGACTTCAGTCCACACAGGCACCACATGCTGGGAGGTCTGAGGGGTGTAAAGAGCTGGAAACTAATTGTGTGAGGAGGAGATGAGTCTGGATGCTGCTGCTGTAGAAATAGAGATGTATGATTAAAAATTAAACCTGTACAATAAATCCAGTGGAACATAACCTTCACTTTGTTGTGTGTCTGATATTTCAGAGTGATTTTTTTTTCTTTCTTTTTTGTGGTTTTCTTGTTTGGTGCTTTTTGTATGAAGACACTTAGCAGGGAGTTGTCTTGGCTAATTGAAAGTGTTGTTGCTCAGAGTATTGATGTTGTCTCCTTTACTTTGGGGACCAGAACACTCCTGGGAGAGGTGTTTCACTGCCCTGGTGCCTTACTATGACTCTCACAGCTTTGCTGAGTCCTTTAGAGGGTGATGAAACATTCAGGGAATAGTTTCATGCTCCAGCTTGGGAACTCTTGGACGGGAACTGTAGGGTTGTGCTACCTCCACATGAGCTGTAAACTCTTTCAGCTCCATGTTAATGGTATAACTGAAGGAAAAAAGGGAAAATAATGAAGCTTCCTGTTTAAATAAACCATGGCGTTGTGCTGCAAAGGGCCTGGAGCAGTTGGTTTTACAGGATGACTTCAGGGGTTAACAGAAATTTAAGATTTTTACAGAGTATATGTGAAAGTTTTGTCCTTCTGCATATAATTTGCCCTTCATGGTTGAGATGTTTTATATTGCAGCTTCTGACATCAAAACACACTTATAGGTACAGTTGGCACTAATTAAAAGGATAATGAAAAGTGATTTTCATTTCAGCTTTCTCTGTGCACTCACAATCTTCAGAGGTTTCTGACAAGGTCCCAATAACATTTCTGTTCCTGGTGTTGCAATGGTTTGTTCAGAAGAACTGCCTTTCTTCCTTACTAACAAAAATAATCTGCAATAGTGTAGCTTGCTTGAAGTCTGACTAAGTCAGTGAACATACCTTTTCCTTATTACTCTTCTGGTTTAGGGTTTCTTTTAAAAGGTGCTTTTAGAAAGACTTAATGCCCAAGTGTTTGTTACAGCACAAGTGCTCACTGGGAGGGAATTACAGGGAAAGAAAGAGATTTGTGTCTCTTTTGTCTCTGATTTTCTATTCCTGTAGTAATTACCAGCATTTGAATTCTTATAGGTTGCATAAAATGGCTGTTTACAGCTCTGCTTTGTGTGGAACTCAAATCTCTTGGCTGCCAAGCCCTAACTTGGTGTTATCCCCAATTCCCAGACCCCTGAAACCCCTGTGAGCCTCACTAAGGGCTGGATGGCACAGAAGCTGTTTGCCAAGAGCTCTTTGAACCCCCAGGGAGTTTTGTTTCAACTCCTCTGATCAAACCACTGGTACAAGAAGAGATGCTTTGCTCCAGTTGGAAGAACTAAACGATTTGAAGTGGTGTTTCCTGAACTTTTTTGGATTAGGAAACTGCTGTCAGGCTTTCCAATCCCTCATGGATCTCTGATGTGATGGGAGGGAACAGAAGTGTTCACAGGTCTTGCTGTTTAAAATGGTCCACAGGCTCCTGCCTGTGGCCTTGTGGATCAGGAATGATGTATGGAAAACACCAGGAAAGATCCCAAAAATCAGCCTACCTGCAAGACCAAACTGGAGCCCAGTTTAGGAGGCAGTAGAGGTTGTGCAGTGGACACTCAGGGTATGACCAGGTGCTTCCCAGAGTGCCAGGTTTTCCCAAACAATGCCTTGAACCAGAGCGTGTTCCAGGGGGGTTGTTTCACCAGAAGGTCATTTGTTCTGTAAGATTTAGCATTGCAAAGAAAAATTGATTGCACATTATGATTAATTGGTGCAATGACATCTTTCTAATTGTACATGACCCTAAAATAATTGTGAAATGTCATTCTTGGTAATTACTAATTGGATTAAAAAGTTGTTGTTTGGGGTTTTTTTTGAAGTACTGTAAACTTACTTAACTGTTCTCAAACCATGTAAGAAAAAGAAGCTGTTCCCACATTCTGAAGTGTTTACTTCTGTGCTTGATTTATGTTGGAGATGTGATTTTTTTTAGAAGTTAAGGAATGCTGATTAAAGGCACAACTTTACTGACAGGCACTCTTGCAATTAAACTTTATGTTGCTAAATTAGGATGGGAAAATCCACATCCAGTTATAGCATAGCTGGTGTATTGGAGAAACAAATAAATATTTAGCATTCCCAGCTACTGTCGTGGCATAATTGCAGAATCAAACACACTGGTCCTTGTTTTATCATGGAATGAGGTACAGGGAGAGGTGGAATGACTTGGATTGTATCCAGGCTGACAGGACTTTCCCATTGGCATCACTGAGTTTTAGCTGGGCTGGACCTCAGACCCTCCTTTGTGCAGGAGCAGCAAATCCTGCCTCACTTGCAAGAGGGAGAGCCAGGGCTCTGATATCCTGGAAATAATTCCATGGTTCCCTCCCCTCATGATCAGCCTGACCAGAGGATGCATAGAGAGATTCTGTAATCACTGGATGTGATCAGGTCCAAAGAGAAGATTCAGAACTTTGAATATGCTGAGCTTGGGAAGAATAGAGCTTCTCCAGCAGAATTCCTGTCTCCAGAGCCTCCTGCTTGGAGTTCCCTGAGTCTCACACCTGACCTGCAGCACTTGCAGGAGCTCTGGTGTGGGTAACACAATTTCTGTTCTCTAACCCAGCACCTAAAAATGTCCTTTGTCAATGTTCCTTTGGTGTGAGGAGGAGTTAACCATGGCTGTGCAGTGCAGGGAGATTTCCTACACACCACTGGAAGTGGGCCCTTTGCTCCTGCTGAGGAGGATGTTCATTGCTCTGTGTGGGTTTAACACGCTCTGTGTTGAGCTGCAAACAGCATAAGCAAAGGAGAAATGATTGGAGGTCATTTCTCTTCTCATCCTGCCCTTGCCACAAGATTTTCTATCTCCAAGGACAATTTGCTTCCTTTGTAAAATCCGCTTAGTACTTGTGATCCCTAAAGGAGTTAGAAAGCTATTTGTCAATCACTTCAGAAGACAGGGAGATTTTGGACTGATTTATACCAGAGTGTGAGGGATAATAAGGAGTAGTTGTAATAAAGAGAGGCAAGGGAGAAAACACTGTTTTTAAAACTGTACTTGGATATAACAAACACTTTTAGTGTTGGTTATGGGGTGGAAAAAATGGAGCTTCTCATTGTGGTGGGGGGCAAGGTTTGTATTTAAGAGCATCTCTAAATGAGCTCATAAAGCTGCAAATAATATATTGGAGTTTAAGATCTGCTGAAGCATTTGCTGATTTATTGTTATGTGGGGGGAAAAAAATGTGAAGATTCCCAATCTAACTGAAATACGTAGTTTATTAACCAAATTTCTTATCCCAGAATACTTAGGATTTTCCCAGATAAACATCTCCAAAAAAAAGCCCATTAAGCCAAGGGGAAGCTGCTGTGTGGAAAGTACCAGGAAGTTCCTACTGTGAGCAGCTTACAAACTAATTGTAGTGAGTCTTCCCCACAATGTTTGTGTTTGGGCAGCATTTCACACAGTGGGACTTTGATCCTGTTTGGCTCCTGCAGTCACTGCAGGTCAAACACATCCTGCCAGCACCGTTTGTTCTCAGAACACTTTCTGACATGTCAATATTTTTCTAATAACATCATGTCTGGGACCTCAGGCATTACTTCAGGTGTTGTCATGACCAGGCTGTGGAGATAGTTTCTTGTTTGCTCTGTCTTGCATCACTCTCACAGCTGGGCAAGTTGAGCCCTTCCCACTGTCACATCACTGTGCAAAAATACTAATTTGGAACTCAGTTTTGTAGAATCTTTCAGCAGGTCTTTGTCTTTTCACACAAAACATTTGAATTATGTAACTATTTTAGCTTCCCAATGTCTTTTTTAAAGTTTGAATTCTCTTTTACCTTATGACTCTCTGATGTGATTAATCTGAATCTTAATTTCATGCATTTATGACAGAACATTTTAGCTCATGTGATGCTGGAAACAGCTTGGCAGCAACCTGACATGATCCATGACAGTCTGCAGGGTTATGGCCAAGAATTCCATGATATGGACTTTAATTGTGCAAACTGCAGCTTGTTCTGCTCTCTGAAGATGACCTTGTCAGCATCACAGTTGGAATAATGTTGGTGCTGTTCAAGTCTGTGATCTAAACTGGGCTTTGCAATGTGGGAAAGAGAAGGGTGGGCTTTAATCCTTTAGGATTGGATTTCAGTTGGTTTGGGATCATCCCTTCAAAGCCAAGCACTGTGCTGACTGTGGGTGCTTCACTTTGCTTACATGTCCCAGCCAGGGAGCAAAGCCTTAACAATTTAATTTACTGTCCTTGAGGTGACACAAGGTGTCCTGAAACACCCTCAGTCTTAATGCTCTCTTTAGAAATGAATATTTTAATAAAATGCTTTGTTTTCTATGTGGTTTCCCACAGGTACAGCTGGTTGGTTTGGATGAAGAGAGCTCAGAATTCATCTGCAGGAACACCTTTGACCACCCCTACCCCACCACAAAGCTGATGTGGATCCCAGACACCAAGGGAGTGTATCCAGACCTCTTGGCCACCAGTGGGGACTATCTGCGGGTGTGGAGGGTGAGTGAATCCTCCCCAGCCAAAGCTGAACCACCAGTTGTGTTGCATATTGATCTCATTTTCACTCCAGACAAGGTTTTCTTCACTGCAATGATGTGACTAAATATGAAGCCTATAGGAGGGGCAGAATTATCATGGTATTGCTGCTTTAAGCAGCTTATTGAAGATGGGGGTTGTGTTTTCCAGAGCTTTGGGATGTAAAGCTGAGAGGGAAGAAAGGCAGGGTGAATTCCTCCTGTTTTGTGCAGGGGAACAGCTCAGGTGCTGCTCATGTTGAAGTGAGATGTTTCGTTTTCTCTCGAGGTGGGTGAGACCGAGACCCGGCTGGAATGTTTGCTGAACAACAACAAGAACTCGGATTTCTGTGCTCCCCTCACATCATTTGACTGGAATGAGGTGGATCCTTACCTGCTGGGTGAGACTGACAAAATGCTGGGTTTTCAGCACACTTCTGAATTCAGGCTGGTGAGGTCTGGGCTCTGGTAACTAACCAGAGGACCAACTTCTGCATCATAAAAACTGCCATTTTTAACCTAACTGTCTTAGGTTAAAAAAAGCTAAACTAAAATTATCACCTCATGGATGCTTTTTTTATTGGGAGGTGCCCTCTCCAGTACACAATGGGTCACTCAGGTTGGACTAGGGATGTTTGGGCATAGGGAGTCTTGGCCTTCAGGGCTGTGAGCTGCTGTTGCAGTGCTGAGTAAGGATGTGCATCAGCTCCTGTGAGTGATTTCAGTGTGTTCTGAAGTGGATAGACCAAGCTTTGTGTTTTGTGAAGCCATTTCAGCAGCAGGAGGAGAGCCAGGAGCCCTTAATTCAGTTGGAGGAGGGGGCTGAATGCTTAAAGTTTAATTATAGCCTCTGGGACAATTTGTGAATCCGAGATGACTGATCCAGAGGTTTGTTTCCCAGAAGAGAACAGCCATTTATGTCAGGGGGATTTGCCCAGAGATTAACAGTGATAATATGTCTTAGTAATTATTTACTACATGATTTATTTTTTGTGTGTTACATCTCTCATCTCTTAAGAGCTTTACTGCAAACCCCACCTTCAGTCCCCAGCACCAATCAATTAATAATGACACGCTATCACATCACTGATTGCATTTGGGGCTTGGCATGCACATGACATGGGCAGGATGGGAAAGTTCATCTCAGAGTTGCATCAGGCTTTGAACAGATTGAAGCAGACATGAGCTATTTACCCTTTATTCCTGTGTGGAAGGCTGTTTCTGCAGCTAAAAGGTTTGGGTCATTTAAATGCATGGAGGACTGTTGGCTGTTTGACATTCTTGGTTTTCATTCTATTCTCGTGGCTGGTTTGATCTGTAGATGTTGGGGGATATTACATTTATCCAGGAAGTGATGAAATAATTTGTGATAACATTAATTTTGCTAACAAGTGTGGTTTTGTTTCAGGTACCTCAAGTATTGACACAACCTGCACTATTTGGGGGCTGGAGACAGGACAGGTTCTGGGAAGAGTAAATTTGGTCTCTGGCCATGTGAAGACCCAGCTTATTGCACATGACAAAGAGGTGATGGGGTTTGGATTGTTTACATTGCATGTTTTTAAAGCTGTAGAAAAGGAACAGACCTTCCCTCTTTTCCCCCTTTCTCTTGAAAAATCTAATGATTCAAAAAGATCATTTGTCTAAGATTAAATATGCAGTTTGAGTGCCAAAATACTGTTGGCAATTGAAATTACTCTTTTTACTCATCATAAACTCTGGACTTGAGAACATGTTTGTTTTACCAGAATATTGTAGAAAAATGAGATAAAACATTAAACTGAACTTGAAATCAACTGCATATCAAAGGCAATAAACAGCTTGCAAAATTCCTTCATTTTAACCTACATTAAACCTATGAATACAGATTTAATATACTATGAATATAGTATTATACTATGAATATAGTATATTCATATATACTAATATAATTAATATCATGTATTAATTTTCAACAGTTAATTAAAAAATTAACTGTTAAAAAATCCAAGTGTTGGGAATGGATACATTTTAGTTTCAATGAACGAAGGTATAAATACATAAACATTTACATGGGGTTTTTTGGCAAACACAGTAACAAAAAACTTGCTGGGAACAACAGCTGTTTGACAGAACACACCCCACCTGGCTGTGCTGTTGTCACAACCTGCTGATATAACCAGGGGTTGTGATGGTTCATTTATTGATCTCAGAGTGCAAAAGGCACAAGGGATTTCAGTTTTAATCAAAAAGGTACACTTTATTGAGTGGTACCACAGCATGATAACGTGATAGAAGAGAGAGAGATAAAGAAAATAAAGGATAGAAAGAAAAGGAGAAGAGGGGGACAATAGTTACCCACAGATGAGACGAGTCCTTGTGGTCCTCTGGCCAATAGATCCGTCTTCTTCGTTGGGGAGATCTCAAATTTTAGTTAACTTTGAAGTCTCTTGTAGTCTTTTCAGAAGTGACAGGCAGCTGTCCAAGGGGTGGGGAAATCATGTAACCACGGCAGATTTATTGTCCATGGCCAGGGAACACAGGGACACAGCAGGCCCTGCTCTCCTTTGGAGCAAGACGCAGCCACCGCTCCCCCAAACTGGTTTTCCCCAGGAATGCTCTGTTGTGTTGTCACAGTTTGGGTCCAGCACACACCCCCCGCACAGAGAGCACTTGGCAAACATCCTCCTCGGCCAGGCCACAACCCCTGTGCCTGAATTTGGGGGTTTAGGGTCTCAGTCTCAGTCTCTGTCCCATCCTTGACGAGGGTTGTGAGGCAAAACGAGAGGTGTTGGGCCTGTCCTGCCCAGCTGTGCATCCCCAGGGTGGCCTTTGCTGGGAGGCAGCTCTGAGCTCGGGCTCTGTGTGCAGGTGTACGACATCGCCTTCAGCCGCGCAGGGGGAGGCAGGGACATGTTTGCCTCGGTGGGAGCCGATGGCTCCGTGAGGATGTTTGACCTGCGTCACCTGGAGCACAGCACCATCATCTATGAGGACCCCCAGCACCACCCACTGCTCCGTCTCTGCTGGAATAAGCAGGATCCCAACTATCTCGCTACGATGGCCATGGATGGCATGGAGGTGAGGCAGCAGCTCCTCTGCTGTGGGTGCCACAGTTGGGGTTTGTTGGGGGCAGGGGGCTTGGTATTAATTCATAGTTATTTGAAATGAGGTGGCCCTGGTACCTGGGATGTGTTGAAGGATCAGTTCTTAATCCCAGAATTAAATAGGTTGGAAAAGACCTTTGGGATCATCAAGTCCAACCTATGACCCAACACCATCTCACCAACTAAACCATGGCACTAAGTGCCACATCCAGGCTTTTTTTAAACACTTCCAGGGATGATGATTGCCCCACTTCCCATTCCAATGCACTAAGGAGTTCAACAAGTGACTTTGGCTTATAAACTTTATGGCTCCTATGTATTTCAGGTGATCTTTAAGAGGAGTCTGTGAGCAGCTGGGCAATAATTTTTACCTGAAATCTTAACTGCAGGTGTTTTGGTCAGTTTGTTCTTTCCCAGGTCAGTTTTTAGTTTGTCACCTGTGCTGATTCAGGGCAGCACAGTTTGTTTGTCAGTGGCATAACTCACAAACCCCCTGTGAGATCTGAGTGCTTTCTAGACACTCAACACACTGCCCCTCTACAAGCTGTTGTTTGGGAACAGGCTTTGCTTGCCAGCTGCATCCTTTAGGAAAGAGTCATATTTACAGCCTGAGCTCAAAATATGTAGTTTTTTGAAGAAATTATTTTTAAAATTGTCAAAAATTATTTTAAAATGCCGTTTGTTAATTCAGTTGGTTTTGTCTCTGAAGGTTGTGATTCTAGATGTGAGAGTTCCCTGCACTCCTGTAGCCAGGTTAAACAACCACAGAGCCTGTGTCAATGGAATTGCTTGGGCACCTCATTCCTCCTGCCACATCTGTACAGCAGGTGAGTGGGATCTTACTGGGCATTTGCAAAATCCTCTCCCTCCAAAAGTTTGTGCTGTTCTTTGCCTGCCTTTTGCTGAAGAATACCTACAGTGTAGAAGCCCTTTATTACTTACTTTCCTAAAATTTTTATGGAAATACACACCTACTAGAGCTGGAAGTAGTGAGCCCAGTGCCCAAACTGTGCATCTGTTCTAAGCTCTATCATTTTAATGCTTCTTAGCTTCTTTGCAATCCAATTCTGAAATGTTTTCAACTGATACAAGTTCCACTGATTTGTTTATCAGCTCTGCCCTGGATAATACCTAATGATCCGAGTTTATTTTACTGGAGTATAGTTTGGTTATTGAATCCCTGGTTGAATATGGACCAGGACTGGAACAGCCATTTCCTCTCTGGCCTCTTGGGCTGTAGCAGCACCGTCTGGAGCTGCTGTTACAGTGTGATTCTCTCCCTGTGCAGCTGATGATCACCAGGCTCTCATCTGGGACATCCAGCAGATGCCTCGTGCCATTGAGGACCCAATCCTGGCCTACACAGCAGAGGGAGAGATCAACAATGTACAGTGGGCATCCACCCAGCCAGACTGGATAGCCATCTGCTACAACAACTGCCTGGAGATCCTCAGGGTCTAACTCTGCTGCTCCGTGCCCCACTGAGGCAGGGCTGGATCATTCCCCTCCCCTCTAAAGTAAGAACACCACCAGTCAAGTGGCCAGTATCTGTTGTTGCTTTGCATCTACTGTTACAAGGAACTGTTCCAAGGATGGATGGCAGGGGTCTCCTGTCTCCCAAGACTCTAAAATGCAGAGACGTGCTGAGCCTCTTGGACCTTCTGGGTTCTGGTTTTCTTGTTGAATTCTTTTTCCCTCAGTAAAAGTTCTGTATATTTGTTTGTTGACTGTATTAATAAGCTTGCAGGCTTTTAAGTTGCTGCATATGTCCATGTGTTTGTCAGCCAGCTGAGGCAGCACATCAACCAGTTTAATAGATGGAGGTGCAAAACAAGGTGGGGGGAAAAAGACATTGATGTAACAGCCACCTTGGCAGGAATCTTTATCATTCCTGTTGTTGCTGCCTCTAAACTGTTTAAACGTTTGTATGTTTTTTATATATTGGGCTAACTTTCTATTGAGTAAGGTTTTTCTCCCTAATTCTTACTTTTGATATGTGATCCACTTCCACATGCCCCACAGCAGGACCAGTTCATGGCTAAAAACCACAGTAACACTTCAGGCTCCCTGGCAGTAAAGGCCAAATAACTGTTGCCTTGGCTCCCTGGGCAGAATTTCCTGGTGCTGTGAAGTCAAAGTACTTATTGCACAATTTCTTTACGCTTTTCTGATGCTCCAGGCAGTTGTTACTATGGTAGGCCTTATTTTTAAATTATAACTGGATTTGTGTGTCTCCTGCAGTCGTGTTAGCAAGGAACAGTGGTAGGTTGCAGAGGGAAGATCCATGTGTGACATAAGCTCCCAGGAGCTAAAAACTCCTGAAAAAATGTATTTGTAATGGACTTGGGGTTGGCACTTCCAATCAAATGGGTTCCCCTAGGAAGACTTATCATCTAAACCAAAATAAAATGGTTTCACACTTTGCAGCTTGCTTGATTGGCAAATAACCTGGGCAAGATTTTGTGATTAGACTGTACCTTGGAGCTGCTTTGTGTTTGGCCTGTGTTCTGGGAGGGAGTGCAAAGCAATGTTTTTGGGTTGTATTGTCAGGTACATGAGGGAGATGTGTCAGAAAAGCTGGTCTGCCATCCAACAGAGAGCTCTCTCTGAAAGAAATGATTCCCTAATGCACAAAGATGGATTTAGAAGGGAAGAAACTGTGCCGTGGGGGCCAAGCTTTGGCACTTGTCATCCTCATGACTTTTGGGGATGTGCCTGAGGGCTGCTGTTTGGAATAGTGGATTGCTCTACAGTAATACTTCTCAATCAGAGCTGAGTGGATTAGGCAAGATAAAATCTTGGAAGACTTAATATAACACAGGTCCTGGGCTGAAAGCCTGCAGTGCCCTCCCAGTGAAGACGTGACAGGCAGAGCTGGTCTGGAAAGATGTGCAGCCCAGTTTCCATGTAAGTGTCAGAAACTATCAAAATTGTCTTTCCACCTAATGAGTGTTCACCTGCACCTGGAGGCAGTTTATAAATAGTAGGACACTGGGAAACTGGGATCCTGTCAGTTTATGAGGAAAGGCAAGTTGGGAAAGCAAGTGCTGTGGAACAGCGAGGCTGACACTGAGAACACTGTCAAACACAGGACAGAATCTGCAAGGTTTTGTCATTCTGAACATACAGAAATACTCTTCTGCAGGCAGCTTCTCACCTTGGAGCTCAGAAAAGCATTGCCTCAGGAATTTGATAGGAATTCATTAGGGACACCCTTAGTCCATCACTCCTTTTGATAGCAGAGAACCAAGAGACTCCCACACAGTTCCAGCTGCTGTTTTGTCAGTGACACTCTGTGTTCAGCTGTGGGATTTCTGACAAAGCTTGATTTGACTTTAAGGTCAGTTTTTCTTACCAGCAGCAGAGCTGAGAGTAGTGTGTTCTTTCAGCAAGGTGTCAGAGCAGTGTTTGACAAACAATTAGTTACCACTTTTTACAACAGCACTTCATCTGAAACTGGAAAAAACTCCTGCAGAATGAAGTGAAAACTGGGATTTTCTTAGCAGGAGCATCTAATGCCATTCACAGCTTTAGGACTCATCTAAAATACAAACACAGGCTTGTCATGCACTGTTTTATTACCAGTGGTAGGGATAACATGCTGTGTTACTAAGAGGGAACCACCTGCAATATTAGGACTTTGTGTCCCTTTTCTGCTTCAAAGTCTGTTCCTGTATAGATGGAACAAGTCAAAGGTGTTTCTCTTGCTTAGCTGAAAAATGCATCTTTTATAATTGTACTGTGCTTTAAAAAAGATATAATTTAGTTGAAAGTGAAGTCACTAAAAGACTCCATAGGCTGCACTAGAGGGCAGAGGCAGTTTATTCCTACAGGAATACAAGGTGTTACACTAAGATGATGAGAAGAGAGCTTGTATAAAGGGACCTGCAGTCTGAATAGCCAGAGGAATTCTGCTTCTGTTGGAAAACAGTCCTGTTATGGACCTGAAGAGGATCCAGTGTCAGTTCTTCCATCCATAAAACTGCTTGAAGTATTTGTGGAATTGGGTGCTTGTCAAAGGCAAGTGAAGGAATCTTGTAGGCTCTAGTGAGTTCTAAATAAAGCCTATATCCTGTTTGTTTAGCCAGTTGGGATACCTTCTGGATCTACAGCATATTGCTTTGGGCATAATCCCTTGTCATTCTGCACATGAAATTACATTTTAAATCACTAGAGACTGTTTGGGCACAGGGAAATGATACTTAAAATAGCTTCAAAGAAATCACTAGAAAGGTTAATGACAGAAAAGACATGAAAACCCTCATGGGTGAGATGTTCTGGAGTGCAAACAGCACTTCCATATAGACAAGGAAGGGAGAGGCTTTGGTGCCCTTTTGGCAGCACCTGCTGACAGTGGCAGGGAGGGAACACTCTGGTTCAGGTTCAGCTGCAAGATAAAATAAACCCTGATGCTTGTCAATGGAAGAATATTGAGTTTGACACATTCCAACTGCTTAACATTCAATTAGGTTGGGTGTAAACCCTCCATAAGCATTATTTTTCCCCCAAAGTTTGTGAACAGAAATCATTTGATATTTAATTTCAGTTATTTGGTGGACAGGCTGAGAATGCAGAACAACTGCTTGCAAATGCCTCACATTTTTTGAGTATAAAGCAACATTAAGGGAGAATGAGCAGGGCTGAGGTGAGGAAAGCACATGCTGGTGTTGGTCCAGGCCAACATGATTCTGGGGCAGAAATAATTCTCTCTGACTTCAGTAATTCTGTTTCACTTCTCCAGTGGATTAATTCAAGATACTGAACAATTGTTTGGCTGTTTTATTCTTATTAAACCAAGCTTTCCACAGATTCCTACTATGATTTGGAGAACCTGTTGGCTCCCAGCCAGGAGATCTTGATGATGTAAAACTCGTTAGTGAGGTGAAAACCTGCAGCAAACAAGGTGGATGTTGAATTGTCTGTAGTGTCTAAATGAGGTGGGCTATGGGAGCTTCATCTCTGGGAATTGTACTTCTGTGTGCAGGGATTTAAAAGGCCAGGATATGAGTGCTTTGACAATCTATTTAGAAAGAAAACACAGTGGTTTCAAGTGGTACGAGAGGAGACTGATAATACAGGTTGTTCCTTATGGAACCTTGAAATGTACTTAACGGGGGAGGCATTGCCTCTCATAAGTCAAAGTTAATGATCCTTTCAAAACTTAGCTGTAATTACTCTCCTGAATGTTCTGGATAATAGTAAAAAGCTCTATTTTTGCCTGGCAGTGCAGTGAGAAAGCTGCATCAGTCTCAAGTGTAGATCAGAGACCAGGGGAGGGGAGGGGTCCAATGTACAGAATTCACAGATGTTCTGGGCTGGTTTTAAATGTAGATGAAGAGCTGAGTGTGTCAGGCTTGTTCTCTTGCAGATGGCACTTTAACAAGTATATTTTTGGTAAGATTAGGAGGAGAGTCATCTTTCCCTCAGCCCTTTTATGGTAGGAGTTTGTCTGGGTTGTGTAGAAAATGTTAAATACAACAGTCACCAAAATCCTGAATTGTGGTTGTCAGAGTGGACCCTCATTTGTTTCCACTGAAAACCAAAAACGTGAGCACTTGACAAGACTGTAAATGTTAAACTGAAGCTTTGTGTTCTGAGCCTGACACCATCCTGGGAGGCCATCCCAAGGGATGTAGTGCTGCTGTCACCCCAGCAGTCCCTTTTCCTTAGGAACTTGGTGGTGGTTGGGAATCCTCTTTCCCAGCATCTGAACACGACTGCAGCAGTGGCAGGTTGGCTGTGCAGGGATGTAGCTGGATCCTTTGGACAACTTCCTTTTGTGAGAGAAAAACTGCAGCTGCTGCCTAAATTCATAAACCTGAAATTCTTGAACTTGTCAGTGGTGGTTTAACTCTTTCCAGACACACTGGGAAGGATGAGCAGCAGCACAGCCAAGCTCTTGGCCCAACAGATTCCACAGTCCCATCCAAGTCCTGGAGGGTTTAGTTTTCCCAGCACCTCAAATCCACACTGTGTTATCCTGCCAGTGAACACAAGTTCCCTCTGACACATTTTTCCTGCTTTCTGACTCTCAGACCAATATTCCAGAGCAGGCCTGTCTTTATTGTACAGTGGACATGGAAAGGAGGTGTCCAAAACTGGCTCTGGAATGTGCAGGTACTGTCAACTCTGTCCCAGTTTCTCTTGATCTTTGCAATTAATTGTCTGTGGCACTTAAAGAGCACTTTGTGATGCAGCTGTACTTCCCCTGCTTCCCTGAGAACAGTCAGAAATTCCCATTCTCAAGGGGATTGAGGGGAGTTTAGGATGCCCCTGACTCATTTTTTTAAGGAAGAGATCTCCAGAACTTCCAATCAGCAGCACTAAAAATAACAGTAATTAAAATACAACTAAACACCAGTCACTGAAGGCTCATCTGGTGATTCATGGCAGACACCAGAGGCAAAAACAAAAACACTTTGAGACTTGCACTGCCTGTTTCAGGTGACACTGTGTCTGCCAAGGACAGTCCTCTGATACTCAGCATCAAGCCAGAATTTCCAGAGTCATAAAAACAATTCAAATTATCTGTGTGGCTTCCATCAAGTTGATTTCTTTTCAGAAAACCTAACAAAATGAAGAAAAAATGCTATTTCCTGACAAAATACTGTGGCCATGAGCAGCTGTAAGACCATGGTCCAGCTCTCATCCCTTGGATCCTGTTGGCACTGTGACTCCAGCCCCTCTTAGAGCTGAGGATGGATCTGACCAAGGCAGAAGGGGAGGACACTCCTAGTACAGCTGAGATGTGTTGCTTTTTTTGACAACCTGGGAAATGGGAATTAAGAAATCTACTATTTAAAAGGAACCTTTTTTTTTGTTTTTTTCCACTTGGGTTGCTGACAGTGTAAAATGTAATTTAAGCCTTTTTGTTCCCAGTAGCTGAGTAGGAGATGTTTACTTTTATGTGTGTTTTCCCTTCTGCTCTTCCCATTCACAGTCCCCTTGTGGTAATTTCCTGAAGGTGTAATCTTTGTAGCATGATTGTACAAACACCCATATGAGATTCCTGACTTCTTGTTCTCACTAAAGTATGTTAAAGCAATAGTAGTTTTACTTCTGTCCTTCTTTTCTCCACCTGCAACTTTGCTACTCTAACTGTCCTAGAGGACTCCTATTACCCTGCTATCCAACAGACACGTGTTGTTGACATGGATAACTCCAGTGTCCCTATATTCCCTTTATTTTTATGGAGAAACCACAAAAGGGTTTGTTACAGTGGATTTTAACACCCCAGTCATGGAACCATGTTGTTGAAACTCTGTAAATTTTAAGGCAATTTTCTGAACTCGCTTGAAAGTGGAATGTTGCATCCTTTTATGCTATTTCCTGCTTCCTATGTAGTTTTATTCAGATTTTTTAACCTCCTTTCTAAGTTTCAGCCTCCTGTGTATTAGGTACAGTATTTTCTGCCTTTCATACTTTGTAATAAAAATGGAACATTTGTAGATTGACTGCAGTTCACTGTGTGGTGAGTTAAAACCTGGGCACTGAAAATGAGCTTCACTTCTTCTGTGAAGTTTGTTGCTTCAAAAGCAGCTTTGTCTTGTCTCTGCAAAGCTGAAGTGTATTGATCTCCCATCCTACCAATACCCAATATTCCAGCTGCTCCGAGTTGCAAATGACCCCAAATAATTATATTATTAGGAACCCAGTCACAACAGAACTCCAGGGGTAAGGCAGCTGTACTTTAAATATTTGCTTTCCTAAAAATGTGCTGCAGGGTCCCTGTATCCCAGTGTTGTTTGTGCTGATGTTTTCCCACTCCTTTGCTTGTTCCCTACACAGCAAATGGGAATTATCTGCTGCATGGTTTGGGTTTTGAGACAAGGGGAAAAGGGATGTTTTTAAATTCAAATAATTGGTCTCCAAGGGGTTCTTGAATACAGGCAAATAGAAGACAAAGTAATTATGCACTTCTGCAGCTTTAAGTCTCTCCTGTGCAGGGTGACCTCTGTTAAAGGGTGTTTTTCTCACTGGTGTCATGGCTGGAACTGGGACTGAGATGGGAATTGGGTGGCAGAGCTTGGAAATTTATACCTTAGGCTTTGGCAGGCAGGACTGATGACTTCACTGAGTATTTAGATTAACTGTAGCTCAACTAAATTGTGGGATTTCTCTCTAATTCTTTGTGTACTGGCTTGGAAATAAAAGTTTATTAAGCTTCCTGTCCACAGTGGAAAGAGTGGCCTGCAAAGATGCTGCAGTGGGTTCTGAGCTGTATATGGACTTTGTTTTAGTAATCCCTGCTTGGAAAAGATGCTTTTCTTCTAAGAATTGTTTGTCTTTTACCCTAGAAATGTATTTGCATCCTCCTAGATTATTTTTTCCCCTGGATCTGTGCTTTGGAATTCTGCAGAGGAACTTTCTCAGCTCCCACTCTGGTGGGAGGAGGCAACTTGTGCAAATTGGAGCTGCTGGTGCAAGGAGTCATGGACTGGTCGGTGATGGGAGAAGCAGATTCTCTGTCAGTGAGGTAAAACAGGTGCCAAAAAGTCCTGTGGAGGAATGTGGGTAGAAAAGGAGACAAGGAGAGGTTCTGTCTTTTGTAAATATAAAGGAACAGCCAACATCTGGCACAGCTGGGTTGCTCCATGACCTTGGGAAAGTCACTGCTCTGATTTAGAGCTGTAAGAGAAAAGCACAGGATTAATCCCTGATCAGTAAATGCTCAAAAATACTTGAAAATGAAAGCAAACCTCCCCAGTAACACAAAGCACAGCAATAGGTGTAGAGAAAAGTGTCTGAGATGATTTAGGGGCCTGTGACTGTAACAAGCATTTAATTCTGTGTTTTTTTCATTAGTGCTGCTCTAGAAACAGTCCAGGCTGCCAGCTCAGGGGAAGTAATGAGCTAAATGAATATAATATTTTTAACATCCTTCCTCCTCTTCCTTCTCTTTAATTTTACAATTCCACAAGCAGAACCTGCTTAAAAACCAGGCTCCTGGTTTTTCACCAGCTTCAGAGCCCCCTCTGCTGGAATGCTGTCCACAGCCAGGCATATCCTAAGGAATAGTACTGGGAAAGGCTGCTCCAGGCGTGGTTTGAAGGATTTTCACATGATTGATGTGTTCTGCTGGGGGAGAGTTAAGTTTTGCCAGATCCATCTCCTGTCACACTCTCCTGAATTTGGATAACAATGACAGATTTCCATTAACTCTGTTTTCAAAGCTGAGAACACAGCAAGGAAGCCTTGGGAGATTCAGACCTGCTTGGAATGAGGGAGATTATTCCCTCAGACCTGCAGAAAAAAAGTGGAGAATGTTTTCATGCATCCTTTGGAGACTGGAAGCCCCATCCCTGGGAGTGTCCAAGGCCAGCTTGGAGCAGCCTGGACAGTGGAAGGTGTCCCTGCCCATGGCAGGGAATGATCTTAAAGATGATCTTTAAGGTCTCTTCCAACCCAAACCATTCGAGGATTGTCTGATTTTATTTACAGGGTTTCACCTCCTCCCCTCCTCCTCTGGCTGTGGAGTCCAAGATGTACAATGAGGAAGTTTTGGCATGGGCTGAGGAGCCTGGAGCCTGCTCAGCTGCCCAGGAAGGATGTGTCAACCTAAACAAGAAGGGAAACAGGAAGGAAAGAAGAAATAGTACATCTGATAGCAAGGAAAAAAGGCTCTTTGAGTCAGGTACATTTCAGAAAATGGAAATACAACCAAAATAGAAAATACAATGATGGCAAAGTGATTAAGAGACTGGGAAAAGATGCCAGGAGTTAAATCCCCAAAGGTCTACTCCAGACTTCCTGTGTAACTTTTAACAAGTCACTGCCTCCCTGTGCAATGCCCTTAAATCCCTAAAATAGGGATTACACTTCCTTTTCTTCCTTGATGCTGCGTGACAGCATTAAACCATTAGGCCTCTATAAAGTTCCTTTCAAACAAATGAGCTGAGCAGAAATGTAGGAGCTCCTGGAGAGTCTCCATGGATATCTTTACTGATGATTTTGCATTAAATGAACTCAACCTGAATAAATAGAAGAGTTAAGTATGTTCTGTGGTTGCTGTTTACAGGTGTGAAGCTTCTCTGCTGGAAAAGTGCAGCTTTGGAAGGTCATGGAATATCAGTTGGTGTAAAACAAATAAGCTGCTTCTCATCAGGAGCTGTAGTGACAGGACAAGGGGCAGTGGGTTCAAACTGACAGAGAGAAGGTTGGGATGGGATGTTGGGAAGGAATTCCTGGCTGGGAGGGCGGGGAGGCCCTGGCACAGATTCCCAGAGAAGCTGTGGCTGCTCCATCCCTGGAAGTGTCCAAGGCCAGGTTGGAGCCACCTGGGACAGTGGGAGGCGTCCCTGCCCATGGCAGGGGTGGCACTGGATGGGTTTAAGGTCCCTTCCCACCCAAACCAGTCTGGGATTGTGCACAAAACCAGTAAAGGTGAAAAAGGAATTGCACTTTTTTTCTCAAGTTATACAAAATAGGGGCACCTATTTTGGTAGAAACTTGGATTCCTATTCAGGAAGGATCTACCAGATTGTTGTGGGGGGAAAAAAAAACGGTGTGAGGGTTTGTAGTGATCCAAAAAAAAAGTCCTGATGGCACTTCCTGTAGATAGTGATGTGAGAATGTCTGTAAAATGTGAAAAGCAGCAGATAAAATTGTTGGTTTACACGTTAGCCTTGACAGGTGGGTGAAGTGATGAGCTGTTAAGGACAAATCATTCAATTTTCAATTGGATAAAGGGGAAAAAAAATCCCTTCAGTGCAATCCAACACCCTGGGCAGTTGGGAGATGGGAGGAGTGAGTTTCTCCAGGGTGGGTGTCTCCTTCCATCTGCTGGGAGCTCCTGGCTCCTGTCACAAGCTGCAACTCACTGCTCTAATATCTTTTGGACTTAAACTGAGCTTCTCCATGAAGGACATGGAATCATTCTCACTCATCAGGACTTCAACTGAGAATTTTATGTGCAAAGATGTACAAAAATAACAAATGGGAAGGTGATGATGGAGTGGTTTGAAATCAGGTCTGGTGCAGTGGGGAATTGATACTAAATTCCTTCCTGCCAGGGCGTGGGGTGGGATCTTCCCTCTCTTAGAAAAGCCTTTTTATAATGACCTTGGCACAGAGAGCGAGAATTAAAATCAAATTTGGTGATGAACATAAGTGGGAGACTTCAATAATATGAGGGATCTGGAATATCTTGGAGATTTGATGACTTTGAAGAGTGAGAAATAGAGATGAGATGAAATGTAGCAACAGAGAGGGCCAGGCTGGGAATTTAGGGACAAGGAGGAATTTGTGAAGGATGCAGAGTGTTTTACTTGGAAATTAATGAGGAAAGGAAACTGGGATTTAGTGGTTGATAAAGGATAGTGATGAGCCACCATAAAGCTGTGGGAAAAAATGTCAAAAAGTGGTTCCAAGATCAATAATGTTGCTAATCATTGACTAATGATGGTCAAATTGATAGAGGAATTCAAAGAGGGGCAAAAAGCTGCCAGGAGGATTCCACAAATACAAGGCTTGTATTATGGAGGGGGAGAGTGGCTGGATTTCTATTACAATGAAGCCTGAAAGGAGATATGGTGTTTAGAGAGAAAATTCCAGAGAAGAGAGAAGTATTATTTATGTAAAATGATAATTTTGACATGAAAACAAATGGCTGCAAGCTGGGTGTGAAAGTGGGATAGAATAGACAAGAAAACTAGAAATGCTTTCCTGGCATCAGAGCAACAAGACAGGAGGGACTAAAGAATAAGGGAACCCTAAACACTCCCAGCATCAGCCTGGTTTTAAGTTGGGAACTTCAGGGTGGGATCTGTGGAAGTCATTGAGTCCAACCTTGTGCCCAAGGCAGGAAAGCTGCTCTTCTGATCAGGGACAGGACCCAGGGCAGGGTTAGGTTGTCATGGTTTGACTCTGGCTAAAAGCCGAGAGCCCACACATAGATCTAAAATTTCTCAGAGAAGGGAAAAAAACCCCCGACTTTTGTGATAAGGATTACAAGCAACTGTTTATTAACTACTTCACACAAGCAAAACAGGCTCTAACTTAGAATGTTAAGAATTTACTACTACAACTACAACTACTACTAAAATCAGAGCTTAAGAGTTTAAGGGTGAGCAGTTTGATAGTTGTTACAGACACCTTTCTGCCCCCCCACCCCTCCCTTTTAAGATCCTTCACCTTCCCCCAACAGCTTGGGAAGGCAGGTGTGTGTGTGGGGGGGGTTACAATCAGAGGTTTTCTTTGCTGCTGTTCAGAAGAGTGAGAGAGTCCCACCCCAGCTTTCCTCATGGGGTCTTCTCCACGGAAACAGTCTGTTGCAAACTGCTTCTTAGTGGATT
>WEIV01000129.1:301056-348938 GCA_013390005.1 Calyptomena viridis
CCCCCCACACCTGTTTTGGATGGGGTTTGGTCTGGTCAGCTAAAATAATTTACCAAGTGTCCAAATTTAAATTTTGCCAGTTTTTAAAAAGGATTTTACTCTTTTCCCAGAAAAAACACAATGCCAGCAGTCCCCCTGTCCTGGGCAGCCCTGCAATAACAAACCAGTGTGCCTCTGCAGTGGAAGAAAAAAAAATTCCGGTGAGAAAAGTGGCTTCATTTGTGTATTAACAATTAAACTGATGTGCAGGTTTTAGAGTTGTGTGCAGGGGTCTTTCTACAATTCCTTGTAGCAGCTGTGGGAGGCTGGGAGAGCTTTTCTGTCTGATGTAACAGTGTGTGCACATTTCAGGGAATGCCAGGGAATGACTTCCCAGTGCCCCAGGGCAGGGATGGATGGGATATTGGGAAGGAATCCTTCCCTGGGAGGGTGGGGAGGCCCTGGCACAGATTCCCAGAGAAGCTGTGGCTGCTCCATCCCTGGAAGTGTCCAAGGCCAGGTTGGAGCAGCCTGGGACAGTGAAGGTGTCCCTTTCCATGGCAGGGGTGGCACTGGATGGGCTTTAAGGTCCTTCCAACCTAAACCAGTCAGTGACTCCCAAGGGAAGTGGTGGAATCAATAATCTGAGGTCTCTCCAGGTTTGTTCCATGTTGCTTGAGAATTTTTCATGGAAAAAACTGTGATACCAAAACCATGAAATACATGAAAGCTGTGCATTGACTTCCTGGTAGAAAGGAAGGACAGAATAAATTCCTCTTTGTCAGTGGATGCTGCACATCATTTCAGTGAAACACTTCAAAGCAAAAGCAGCAATTTCAGTCAGGAATTGTTTGTCCATTGCTGTCTTACAAAATTAAATCAAATTCCTGGCAGTGAGACTGACATTCACAGGAGGAGTTGCCTATGTCAGGAAAATAACTCTTTTCAGTTTTGTTCCTGTTGCAGGCTTAAGCTTTTTGGAGCAGGCTCTAAAGTTCATGTCTGTCTTCCTTATGCTTTGCCTGCTCATAACCTACTTGTTCATCTGGATCTGGGATTTCCTAGAATGTGCTGGACAAATCCACAGATGGAGCAGTACAAAATCCTTTCCAAATCACTCTGCAACACAAGTTCAGAGATGTCTTAAACCCAAAGTCTGTGATCATGATTTATGATACCACATTGCAGAACTGGGATTCCAAGGTACTAAACTTGGATTTGCCTTTTTTACTCTTCTCTTAGGACAGTTTATGTGAGTTGCTTTAAAAATTGATGGGTTCACTGCTTTCAAGGGAAACTGAGAGCACTGGATGCTTAACTCCTCCAGGTTCTCTCTGGAATGTGAACACCAAGATCACTTTGAGCACCTTTTCTTAGATCTTTGAATAATAGACATGAATAGCCAATGTCTGATCCCTTTGGAAAAATCAGCAGGAGAGAAATGCCAAATTCCACCCCCCTTTCCTCTGTTCCAAATTACATGTTTCAAAGCATGCAGTGGAGTTGAGGAAGTGATTTTAGTTTGCTTAGGTACCAGCAAGTTAAAGAAAAGGATTCCAAAGAGCCCTGAGGATCTTTTAGTGTTGTCTAATTCTAATTAATTGGAACTGTGTCACTTGGCTGTTCCAGCACCTAAACCACATCTGGAGGTCAGGAATTTAATCTGAAAAATGACTTGAATTCCATTTCATCCAGACAGTCCTGGTTTAGTTGCCTTAGACTGGGCTACTTAGAATAGTCTAACATTAAAAAAAAGTAATCAAGAGCCTTAGTTCCCTGAAATTCCTGACATAAAGGGATCATTCCTCCATCCAATATGCCTAAGAAAACTATTTGCTGCTGAACATCTTTTGTAGGATATTATTCCTGTGCTGGTTGCTGTTATTTTTCCTTTACTGCTCAATTCAAGTGAGTTCTCTAGACTTTGTTTCACTTTGGAGTCATTCTACAGTAAGTTCTTTCTCTTCCCATTTGTAAAAAAGGTGGTTTTTAAAGTTCCTTGGGAATTACCCACATGCAGGGGGTCATTGCTGGGATTGGGAAGCTCATTTTCCCTGATCCAGGCAGCAGGAATCCCATCCCTTTGAACTGAATTCTTGACCACTGGACCTGCCAGAAACTTCCTCCAGCTAAAGAGCATTTCCTGGCCACGTTTTTTTGCAGTTCCTAGATGTGTGATTGCCTATTGTCTGAGGCTTTCACACATGGCTTCATCTGCTCCAATCACATCAGTTGTGCAGCAGAAATTAGGGAGTCTTATCAGGGCAGATTTTTCCCTTTTATTTTTGTCTTTCTGACCTAAATTGGGATTTGAACTTTGATGCCCAGAGTTGAAAGTTCAGTGTGTTGACTCTTCAGTGCCACAGAGCATCTTGTGAGTGTGCAGTGGTGGCACAGGTTGTGTGGTCAGTGCTTTTAACCTTCCAGATGCAGGTGGTGACCCCTTGGAGCTTCAAGAGCCTCTTCGTAACTTAGTTTGAGTTTCAGGGGCTGCATTTTGGCAAAAGCAGAGATTCAGTCTATGTCTTAAAGAATAATAGATAGGAATGAAGAATAAAAATTAAGAATAATAAAGAGGAATAAGAATAAAAAGTAGGAATAAGAATAGAGAACGCAGCACATTCCCTGTATCTCTCTGCTTTTCCATCTTTGCTTTGAGAGTGCTCAAAGAAAATGAGTTTCAATTCAGATGAAGAAGCAGTTAGAACTCAATTTCAGATTTTTCCCAGGAAGTGTTGAAGATACTTAATTTTCCTTAAAGTGTATTTCAATGTCCTCTGTTTCAGTGACAAGTAACAAAAAACACAGCTTAGTTTTTACCCCTTTCCTTCCCTTTCTCCCTCAGCACTTTCCTCATGGTGTGTCCATAGTTCACCACTTTTTCCCACAGTCTGCTTCAGCTTCCATGGAGCAAGTTCAAATCATATTAAAATCCTATCAAGATGTATTTGTAGGCTGTTACATGTGCCAGAGTCTGATTGTGAACTCACCTTTTGTTCTTTCTCCTGCAGAATGATGTCAGGATCAAGTTTGAACATAATGGGGAGAGACGGTAAGTTGGCTCCACTGCTCTGATTTTTTTGCTTAGGAGAATAGTTTAGTCATCAGTAATTCAGGTTAAATATTTCAGGTTAAATATTCACTTTCCTTTTTCCTGAATGAAAATCACACAGTGAAGGCAATGGCAAACAGCTCCCACACAACTTGGTCAGTTTTAAAGATCAATGTGCCATAAAACACTGATTTATTTCCATGATATTTATTTGCAAGGGAGTTGCAGCAGCATTAAAAAGCTGTCCAGCCTGAAATAAATCCAGCCTGGAAGTCTCATTTCATACATGTTCCCATTTTGTTTCATTTAACCAAAACCAAATGAAGCTGATCAAATCAGTGTCATTCTTCTCTGATTTCTCACTTCCTGATGCCCTGTTGTTATCACTGTCCTGCTGTGATTGAGCAACAGATACAGCAAGGCAAGATTTTTTCATTGATGTAAAAGTTTCTTTGTTATTTCCTCTGATACTTGGTTTTGGGAGACATTCTTTTACAAGAAAAACCCAGACACAACTCAAATAGCAGTTTCAGTTTTTACAGCATTGTTTGCAATGGACGAAATTGCCTAGATAATTAAAAGTATGTCCCAGAAAGCCTCTTATTTGCCATAGAATTGAGAGGAACTCAAAAAATTTAATGACTGGTGGCTGTGTGAACATACAGGAAGGCTCCAGGCTTGTCTGTGGTCTCTTTGAGTCTGCTCTCACTGAAGGGAAAAAGTGATCTTGATGCTGGAAGAATTTCTTTTTTGGAAGAAATTAATTGGGTTGTAAGGATGAATGTCTGTGCTACTCCTCACAGCCATCCTATGGGAATCCTCTGGTTTCTCCCATCCCAGACAGCACTTCCAACATGAAGTAGTTCAGAGTTCCATGATAAAATCCAAATTAAATGTTGATGATACAACAGTCCAGGTTGTCTGTAGGGATCCTGTTCTAGCAAAGGTTGTGGCTGAGCTGCTGAAGCTCCTCCTCAAATACCTCCTTTGTCAAATGTGGGCATTTTTGTTAGGAAAGCAGAGGCATTCTTTGCTGGCAAAGCAAGGAGAATAATTTGTAATGTTCCTCAAAACTTGAGCTGTTTCTGTGGCTGAAATCCCATCCAGGGAATTCTGTCCCTAAAACAACCTCGACTTTGGTGCTTGGGGAGAAATTTAAAAGTGACCATTGCTGGGATCTGCTGCCTCCTCTGTCAGCCAGGTCTCCTCTTTGTGTGGACACACCAGAGCCAGGGTGTGACATGTCCCAGTTCCTTGTCACACCACGTCAGGACGAGGCAACTCAGCAGCAAAATCCTGTCACCACAAGCTTCTCATCCTGCATGTCTCCTGCCTGGGTGCCTTTCAGGTGGCACCAAGCTTGGGGTGGGGGGAAGAAAGGGTGTTTTTTTTCCTGGAGTAACATTAAAATGAAAAGGTTGATTGTGTGTTGGGCTAATTATGCAGTTTCACTCACTGAATTCCCTGCTCCCAGCGTGGTGTGCAGTTACACACAGGGAGCTTGCACCAGAATGTGAGTGTGTGTGCTTGGTTTCACAGCAGCTGCCAGATCTAACCACAAATATTTAAGGTGGTCAGGCAGGAATGGGCTCCTTAAACCCTGCAGTCCAGGATTCTGTGTTAGAGGAGTGCACAGAGTTTTTAAACTAAGAATTTGTGGCACCTGGGAACAGTTCTGCTTTTGAATGCATTGAGTGTAGAATGGGAGCCTTTATAAGGGACTGAGAGCTAAATTACATTTGTGTGGTGCCAGAGCACTGTAATTTCATGGATGGGTTTCTCAGGAATATGTGGAAAATGTTATTGTGGGCTGCTTTTTGACAAGGACAATTATTTCCAAATAGCTGGATGTTGTAGGTAGCAAGATGGACCTTTCCTGGGGAGAGGCTGAGGAGCCAACCAACACAAGGGCTATTTAAAACAAAAGCTGTGTCTCATGGAAAGATACCCAGGACTGATGGATGGGCAGGAAACTAAGCCTTCTGTCCAAAGCACAGGTTCATCACAGAATCCTGGAATCCCAGAATGGTTTGGGTTGGGAGGGACCATAAATATCATCCATGGACAGGGACACCTTCCACTAGACCAGGTCGCTCTCTGCAGCTTTTAATTCAACTCTCCCTGAATGTGTTAAGTATTTTTTTAAGCCAAGGTGTACAGGACATTTGTATCCTGTTCTGTGAAGGACACAGGTTCAGTAAGGGATACTTTCCTGCCCAGGGACAAAGGGATTCTATTTGAAATCTTCAGCTGAACGTTGCATTCTGACAAACCATTGGAAATGGGCCAGGGATCAATAATTCCCTACTGAAATATCACACTAAATTCAAATTTGAACGGCTCACTACCTGCTTGAGGACGGAAGGAGATCATTCAAATGTGTTTTTAATGATTTGATTGCATTAGCAAGTGTATCTCTGAATCCAATCCATGGTTCTCCTTCATTCCAGAATTATCCCGTTTGTCCGTCCCGTGCGCTACGAAGACGTGCAGCAGAAAGTGAAAACAGCCTTTGGGCAGCCCCTGGACCTCCACTACATGAACAACGAGGTACACAGCTCTCAGTGCTCAGCACATGTGAAACACCCCCTGCATCACATTTCCCCATCACAAATTCCATACCCATACATTTAATTCTCAGTTCTTCCTTTAATACAACCCATGGTTGATCCCTGATCCGAAGGAAAACACACGGATCCTGATAAAACAGCCCAGTGTGTGTGTGCTGTACAAACAGCAGCATCTTCCTGCCTTGTGCTGGTGGTGTTTGGGAGACTCTCTTGGGGAAGAGAAAAAGATATTTGAAGTATTTTAACTGTTGAAAGCAGCTCTGGCAGGTCCATGTATATCCAGGGAGATCCTGTTGCCCAGGGAACAAGGGAGTCCAAGAACAGAGGAGGCTTTAGGGGGACTGTGGGCTCTGTCATTGGGGAAATGAAGTGACAAGGAGAACAGCATTTTTCCCTGAGGAACTGGGTAGTCCATGTCAATAATCTGAAGTATTTTGGTGGCTTTCTCACCCTGGACACACAGATTTTTTCTTGTTTTTATTGTTGTGGTGTTGCCCTCCCGCCGTTTGGAACTGCATCCCTAATGAGAGAGATGCCAAACCCCATTCACCAGTGAGAGCAGGACAAAACAGAGAGTTCTCCAGGGTTAATAACATTCCCATTTTGAGATGTGAGTGGGCTGGACAATACAGAGTGTCTGAGCCTGATTTCATGGGGTCTTACAAGTTTTAAATTCTAATTTGATTCCCTCTTTCAAAGTCTTTATCTTCTTTCTATCTGAAACCCAATTTTCACTTGATCATTAGGTCTGGGTTCATAAGTATTCTGAGACCACGTTCCCATCAGGGAGTCAGGGGCTGACAAGTCTCTTGAGTTGGACTTTGCAAACAGCAGATTCAGATTGGAATTTATATTTTTGTGGATGGTGCTTTAGAGAAATTTGCACAGGGTCAGCCATTTCTCTGGCATGGGAGGAAACCCTCATTAAAAAGGGGGCAGTAAGACAGTACTGGAATGAAAATGTGTGGAATGATTGAGCACTCAGAATCCTGTATGATATTCTACTATTTTTCTACTGTTTGTTCAAATACCTATTGTGCAAGTAGACATATTTTTTGTGTCTTTTCTAATTATTTTTCCCCCTATTCTTTATTTTGCAGTTATCTATTCCTCTGAAAAACCAAGATGACCTGGATAAAGCTGTAGATCTCTTAGACAGAAGCTCTAATGTGAAAAGCCTTAGAATATTGTTGCTGTCCCAGGACAGAAACCATGTAGGTACCAACCTCTGACTGCAGCAAAATGAAAGTTTTTACCCTTAAGAGTCTTAAACACAATGGCAGTAACAGGGACTGGAAAACACAGTTCACTCAACCAATATCTCTTTTTTCCTTTTCAGAATTAAGGTCATACAGCTTTTCAAGCCAAAGACCTTGATAGCTTAGATATTTGATTTGCAAATTACCAAATTCTCCTGAAGAGTGTGACACAAAAAGCTGCTCTGTTGGTAACAGCTTGTCAGTCTGGAATGTTCATCCCTGTTCAAGTTCTGCAGGCTGGGAGCTCAAACTCGAAATAATCACACCTATAATTCTTGGAACTGTCAGGAGAACTTAAATACACTTCTCACCATTTTTAATTTGATAATCCATGGTAATGGAAATACAGAGGCCTTCAGGAGTGTTAACAGCCCTTTCCCAAAGGACTGGGTGCCAAAAGCCAGGAAGGGGTAGGAGGGGATGGTGCTGATCCTTGTCCTGTGCCCTTTCCCTGAGCATTTATTGCTGCCTGTGGTGAAGACAATACTTGGCAAGAGGGTCTTTGATCTGACCTGGAGGAGTCAGACTTCACTCTGTGCTGTCAGGAAACAGCCTGTAAAAGGTGGCCCCAACTTTTGGTGTATCAGTCATACAATCCTCTGGTAATGTCAGTGCCCTCAGGTTGCAAACCAGATGTAAAATGATACCCCCTAACTCTGCATAACCCACTTAGCAAACCTCATCCTACACCAGTCCTGTGCTGCTGTCCTTTTAGCAGCTGTTTTTTCCTCTTTTGCTCAAAGCAGAAACAAACAGCAAAGCCTTCAGTAAGTGCCACTGTTTCCCCCCTCTCCTCCAACTTCCTCTGCAGCTCTGAGTTGCCTGACAGGAGAGCCCTGTGTGGGATGAAGCCCACGAGCCTGAAGGAGGTTTCTTGGCTGCAATGATCTCATCCCACTGAGGGAGCGGGAAGCATTATTTTTCCTGAAGTACAGGATGCAGATTTTGTTTTGGTTGTGCTCTTTTCTTTTTCTGGGGATGGAAAGGTAATGCTGTGACTTTGGCACAGATGTGCACAGAAAGCAAATTAACTTTGCAGCAGTAGCTGTGTCACTTGTACCAAGGGCTTGTGTTTGGGAAAAACGTTCAGATTAATTTTCTTGTGCTTCTTTCTGTGGCTCATTTGTGCTTTTGTTCATCAGGCAGCTCCTGTTGTCAGGCCTTTCTTTCTGTTTAGAAACTAATGGGGAGAACTGGTGAAGTTGAGCACCTAAAGCCAGGCTGTCCACATCAGTGGGGTGACCTCTGCACCCTTTTTTCAGCTCCCATGAACCTCTTCATGGTGGAATTTATGTGATTTAGATCCTTACTGCATGCAAATTTATGTGCTTATTAAATGAGCAACTACCCAGCACTTTAATTTTGGATTGTGTGGGCTCACACCTTGTTTGCCAGTCATGTTCAGATAATTTTCAGAAGTCAGAATTAATTTCCTCGAGGTGTCTTTGGTTCTGTTCATCTCAATTAAATAAGGTAAATTCTCTAACACAAGAGGAATGGAGTATTATATCCTCCTGAAAAACTGGATGTGTTGGATCAAGATTAAAATTGAAAGTGTCCATAGGTGTTGAGCCCCTGCTTTGACACAGGATCTCATTGGCTTGGGAAAGGTTTGACATGTCTCATTCCTCCTCCTGCTTTGAATGAGAGGAAGGCACTGTGGAAAAATGATCTTTAATTAGATAATATCTTTGTAATTTCATCGAAGGATGAATAAATTCATCTTGGCATCTCCAAACTCTTGGTGCTTTTAAATTCTCCAGAATTTATTTTCACTTGGATGGTCTGAATTGTGAATGTACTTTCTCAAGGTTGTGGGGACTCAGGTTGCCATCTCACTGGTTCTGGAAGATGATGGCTGGTGGAAATTGTAATTTCTTCTGTGTTCTGGTCTCAGTGGGTGCTATGAGCCCCTTGTTTAGTGTTCCACAGGTACCTGCTGATGACAGACACTGACACTTGCAAATCCTGTGCTCAGTTTGAGGCTGGACAGTTGTTTGACTCCAGTTTTACACCACAATTACAAACCTTGCACTTTTGCTGCCTTTTTGTTTGTGTTTTCTGAAGTTAATAAGATTTCAGGCCCTGAAACTGTTGCTCAGCACTTTGTTGCTACTAAACATAATAATTTTGGAACTTTGGCCAGGCTGCTTGAGCTCCTCAGACTCATTTTATTTTATTCTTTTTATTTTGAAGAACAGACCAGTTCTTCACCCCATTCTGGACTACCCAAACAAGTCAGGATTAAAACTTCCCAGTCTGTGGGGGATGTGAGCACACCCTACCAGCAGGCAGAACCCAGAAGTAGGCATCTGTCTGTCAGTGAGTATTTCTGCCACTTCTGCATGTTTTTGTTTGGTGAAATACAGCTTTGGGGCACTAGTGTTTATGGTATAGCATTTATGAGAGCCAGGAGAAACTGAAAGGTTATTCTAGGACAAGGCAGTTCATTTTCAGAAGCTCTTATTATGTTTACAATAGAATGTTTCAGTTCCTTACTAAGTTGTTGAACAGCTGAGGAGCTGCTAAAGGGGGTGTCCTAAAGCCAGATCCATTGTGGTTAGAAATTTGGAAAGCTGATGGGAGTCCATTAGGCTTTTTATTTAGGTTGGCAATTTCAGTCCATGAAACCTAGGTTTGATTTTTTTTATGTTGGGCTTTGGAATCTGTCCTGACTCCTGTAATCAAGCATTTTACCAGGAATTGCTCCTCATTATCCAGCCAATATCCTACATAGTGAATTCCCTAACCTTTCACTCCTGGAATTACCAGATGAGTAGAGCACAAGGTGAATATTAGAGGTGCACAAAAGATAATGAGACAAGTCAGAGTAAGACATATCTTTGTCTTATTTCCTTTGGGTTTCTGTTAGTTCAGTGAACTCATGTTTAGTGGAAAGGTCCATGTAAGACTCCTGTAAATGTTATTACTTTTATCTCTGGTAATTGGTCTGATTCCTCCCAATTTCTGTGTTACAACCCTCTGTATAACTGTGCAGCACTGCTCAAATCTGTGCTTGAAGGATGCTTAAAAACTAGAGGATGAAAAACTGAAAGAGCTTCAGAGATTGAAGGGGTAAAAAAAAAAGTCTGTGGTTTAGGATTTGAGTCCTTGGTGTGAAGCTCAGTGAGTAGTAAAGAGCAGGAGGAAGGTGAGAGTATGAGGATGGTGTTCTGTGTAAATTCCTCCTGCTTTAGAAGTGAGAAAAGGTAAATTTTGGTGGAAAGACAAGCAGAGGTTGACCCCTTTTGTTACAAGAGCTATTTGGGGGCTTGTCAGACCATAATGCTTCAGAGGACAGGTGATGCAAGTCATGAGCTGGGAATGGCAGACTTGTTTTGTTTGCAAGTTCTCTGTGGCAAAGGAGTGTTTCTGTTTCATTAGCTTTGCAAACTTGAGGCATAATTATTATAGGCCTTTAGATCAGTATTTGCAGTGCAATGTAAGTGTCAAATAATAAATGTGATTAAACTAGAACATCTCCATGTTGGGGGGGTTAAACCAGACTTGGATCCAGGCTGTTCTGACCAAAGGTAAATGGCAGAGTGAGCTCAGAGGGAAGGACCTGAGAACTAAACCAGGAATTCCCAGTGTGAGACTTGTCTGCCTGTATCCTGTCAGGAGCCTGCTGATCCCCTGTTGTACACTTTGCTTTTCTGAAGCAGCAAACAAACAAAGAAGTGCTGAAAGCTTGTGAAGTACGTGACTGAAACAGGGACAGAGTTTTCCCATCCTTCCTAGTCTGAAGTTAATATGCATAAAAAGAGCAGCATTCCGTGGTCCTGTGAGGAAGGCAGTGGTATCCATGCACGTCTGAACACCACGTTTCTTTCTTCACAGACAAATTAAAGGCCAAAAATACTTTATTTAATATATATATATATGTTTCTCCTTTATTGGCATTCTAAGGTATCCAAATAATGGTGCCAAAGCCAATAGACTGTAATGAGTGTCTGTCATGGGTAAACTGTGTAGTAAAAAGGGGCCCCTTCTTTATCCCAGTTGTACAGACTCTCTCCTCTTATCCCAGCCTGTGGGTGCTTTCTGTCATTCATCAGTCAGGAAACCATTAGTTTTATTTTCTGAACATGTCAAAGTACCAGACTGTTACATGATGAAGAGTTCCAGTCCTGTCAGAGGTCTGCTGGTAATTTGGCAATAGCTCAGTCTTGCATCAATTTCTTCTTCCTTCAATTTTCCTATCTGTGATTTGGAAAAGGAATGGGCCCTGTTTCCCAGTGTTTCAGGCACAGAGACTCCCCTACTCAAACCACACAATGCAATGAAAGTCCAAAGCAGTGTCCAAACCAAAGCTTTTTGCAGGACAGAGATCCATGTAATCCCTGTCCTCTGGGCCTCGAGCCTGCTGTCACCAGCTCAGGGGTTTGCAAGTAAAGATAACTTTGAAATAAAAGAGAGAGAAAAAAAAAGCTAAGCATTCTGGCAGCACTTGTGTTTTTTCCACTCACTTCCTTTGATATACATGGATTTAGTGCCGACTTCCTTTTCCTGCCCAGGGATGGGGGCCTTTCCACACCAGTGGCTGGGCCGGGGCCAGCGGGCCCTGGGCTCGCTCTGGCCCCTGGCATTGTGTCAGGAGGAGTGAAAGTGCTCCCAGGGCAGCCCCACAGCAGCTCCTGGCTTTGTCTCCACTCCACTGGGCTCCAAACATCACCTGAGCCCAGGAATGCTGCTTGGGAAAGGAGGTGGCAGCTCTGAGAAATAGGTGATGGACTTGAGGGTCTTGGAGGTTTTCTCTGACCATAATGATTCCGTGATTCTGTTAATCCCTTTTTTTGTGTAGTTCACCCCCCTGCACTCTAAGCTGTGCCAGCATTGTTGTTTTTCCTGCTGCAGTTCTTTCAGAGGTGTCTGCTCAGGTTTTCAGTCCTCTCAAAGGTGTGTTCTCTGCTTTTCAGTCTTCAGGCAGGTGTGTGCTCTGCTTTTCAACCCTCTCAGGGGTGTGTTCTCTGCTTTTCATTCCTCTCAAAGGTGTATTCTCTGCTTTGCAGCCTTCTCAAAGTCGTGTTCTCTGCTTTTGAATCCTCAGACACATGTGTGCTCTGCTTTTCAGCCCTCTCAGAGGTGTGTGCACTGCTTTTCAGCCCTCTCAGAGGTGTGTGCACTGCTTTTCAATCCTCTCAAAGGTGTGTGCACTGCTTTTCAATCCTCTCAAAGGTGTATTCTCTGTTTTTCAGTCCTCTCAAAGATGTGTTCTCTGCTTTTCAGTCCTCTCCTTCCAGCATTTGCCTTCACTCTTTATTACAACAACTTCTGTAGAAAATATTTTCCTTGGGAGAATATTTGCTGATCTTTACCCATCTTTCCCAGCACCTGAGTACACACAGTTAATTAAAGACAGGGTTACAAGGAGCACAGCTTGTGAGCTGATCCTCAGCTGCTGTCCCTGACTTCATGGGTGACCTGGGGTGGACTGGCTGGACCACAGCAGTTCTTGGAGCTCACAGTGGGAGCTGCAGGTGGATAGGTCACTGCAAAAAAGGGGTTTATTTCTTCCTGTGTCTAAAGTTTCATCTTCTTTGAGATCTGTGAGGAAAAAATAAATCCTGGGGGTGACGTTTCTCTCAGTAGGTAGCACAACAGAAACTCTTTAGGTAGTTCCATTAACAGATGATTAAACTGTTTTTCTCATCCTTTGGTCCCTAAACATACATCTGTCTGTCCAGTTCTCTCATCCAGTTAACAGGAATTGCAGAGTTGACCTCCATGTGGTTTTGCCCAAACTAGCCACAGTTTGATTTTTCTTGCAGTAAAGCAGAAATTTTGGGGTTATTTCCAAAGGTAACAGTGCTCCCACATGACACTGAAATTGCTCAGTGTCAGTCTAACTTGCTCAGCTGACAGTGACTCGCAGGAATGTGCTGTCACTCAAGGTAAATTATACTAATTGATGCAAACTTAGGGCAATCAGCCTTCTGTGTTGATTATGACAAGTGGGTTTTTTTTAGTGGAGATCAGCAATGAGGTGAAGTTTATGCCTAAAAGCCAGGGATCCCTTGAATCTTCTGCCTTCCCTGAGGTACTGAAATTACCCTCAGAACATGAGCAGAAAAGGTTAGGAAGAACAGAAGCTGTAATAATCATGTAGTGTCCAAAATGCTCATCAAACAATTTGGTTTTTGCCGTGGCCCCTCCTGCTTCCGTGTCTGTCCAGACTGTCAGGGTCACTCCAGAGTTTCTGTGGCCATGGAGGCAGTAGAGGTGGATATTTGGATTTTGTGTACGTGGCAGAGCAGTGTCATGTCAGCCAGGATGAAGCTCCAGAGTGTCCTTGTTGGTGTCCCAGGTTCCCAGAACACGGGCCGGAGTTCCCCCCCTCCTGGGTACGTTCCGGAGAGGCAGCAGCGCATTGCCCGGCAGGGCTCCTACACCAGCATCAACAGTGAGGGGGAGTTCATCCCAGAAACCAATGAACAGTGTGTAAGTATGACCACGGGGGGGGAAAAAAGCAACTCCAGCTGTCAAGGAGCTCTGCTGGGGACTGAGCCCTCTTTTTCACTCCCAAATATTCGCTGGCTGCGGTTTCATCAGCACCTACAAGTGGGGAGGCTGCACAGGTTGCCCAGAAAGTTGTGGCTGCCACATCCCTGGAAGTGTCCAAGGCCAGGTTGGACAGAGCTCTGAACAACCTGGTCCAGTGGAAGGTGTCCCTTCCCATGGCAGGGGTGGAACTGGATGAGCTTTAAGGTCCCTCCCAACCCAAACCATTCTGGGATTCTAAAGGTGCTGCTCTGTGCATTTAAACAGCTTCAAACTGTAGCTGTGTAAGTGCAGAGCCTTTGGGTTGCCAGAAGCAGTTGCCGTGCCCTGGGCATTGCCTCTCCACTGACTGAGCAGTTTTGGGGCTGTCACACATGTGCTCAGGTTTCCTATTGCCAGGTTTGTGTGACCCTCTTGCTTTTGAAACTCTGCTCTCCATTCAAAAAAGTAGGAAGTGAGGCCAAAGGGCAGCTCACAGGTGGAGGCAGCAATGCAGCAGCACCAGCAGAGACTGTTCCTGGAGTTAGCTGGGATCAAAATGCAGCACAAGGCTGACTTAAACTTACACTTTTCACAGCAGTCCTTCAACACCTAAAGCAGTGTCTCAAATTTGATATTAACTTAATTTCTGTGGGAGATAAAGGGAAAATGTACATTTAAATAGCCATAACTGCCCTCTTCAGCTGGACATCCTCCAGACAAGCAGCAGTGGGCTCTGATCCTCTTGTGCAGCCTCTCCTGGGCTTTGCACTGCACTGATGTTGCCATGTGATTTCTTCTGTGTTGCAGATGCTGGACCCTCTAAGCAGTGCTGAAAACTCAGTGTCAGGAAGCTGCCAGTCCTTGGACAGGTCAGCAGACAGGTACAAATGTACAGACTGGTAGGAATGTATGTGCTCACATTGAAATGCCACTTGTACTCAGGAAAAAGTCTGTTTTCCAGCTCATAAATTTTCTTGGAGAGAAATAAGAACTTACTTCCTACCTACATCCCAATATATTTCTTAAAGAGAACTCACTATGTCTTAAGTCTGGTTTATTTTCTGGCAAAGCCATAGACCAACAAACTGGTGCTTCAGTGGCTTTATGTTTTAAATACAAAGTTCTAAAGTGAGCAGTCTGTGTGGAGTCTACACTCTGAGCACATCTGGCTGCAGGGTATTTAAATCTCTTTTAAACAAGGCTCCACTTGTTCACTTAAAAAATAAAAAACAACAAAAAATACCCCAAACTATTCTAAGGTTACAGAAATAGATCATTACATTAGATTGCTATGTCCTGCAAGACACACAATTAATTCCAGAGGTAAACAAGGGGGCTCTTTCTTTGATGAAGAATTTGTCATAGTTTGTCATAGTTTGATGCTCTGGGTCTTTTTTTTCCCCTTTCTTTGCTCTTGGTGTTGTTTGAGGTGCTGATGGGCAGCCAGAGGTTCTATTAACTTGAATAGCACCTGTGGCTTCCCAGGACCTGTAATACTGACCTTCAGCATGTTTTTAAGATTCCTCCAAGCTAATTCCTGTAGGTAATGTGTGCTTTTATATCAAGCACTTGAGGTTTGGACTTGTAGCCATTTAATTCCTGGAGTTTCTGGAGTCACAAGGAAGCACTTACAACCAGTTAACTCTGTGTGTGCATGGATTTATTTATTGAAGGGGCACTGCTGATTTATTACCTGGCCTTCTCTCCCCTTTCTCTGCCCTAAGTGAAGGAGGGGAGGAAATAAAAAGCCTTCCTGGTTATTTGTTGTAGGAGCAGGCATCATCTAGAGAAGCTGTTCTTTGTGAAGTAGGACAGGAATCTCATTTGAGAGTCTGAAAACTGTGTGAGGCTACACCATTTACACTGGTTAACCAACAAAGTGCCAGTAGCCTGGCTTTGGCACAGATGGAGTTCATGTAATCTCTTCAGAGATGTTAGAGCTTGTGCCAAGCCAGGGGCCTTACTTAGGTTTGCTTGAGGGGAGCTGTTTATTTGGGACAAACACAAGGGTTGGAAGCAGTGTTGGTGTTTGGGCTCATCTGCTGCTGGAGACAGGAAGATGCACCCAAGTTTTCATGAGAGGATAAATCTCTGCTGCCCTGCTCTGCTCTTCCCCTCTGCCTTGGTTTTAGCCTTCTACTTCCCATGTCTGAAGGAAGCACTGAGCCTGAGACCACAGACTGGGGAAACACTGCATCAATGGCTCAGACTGAACAGAAAGGCTGAGTGCCCACACTGGGAAATAGTCTGGTTAGCTGGGGCTTAGCCTGGCTTTAGCTTTGCAGATTTGGCATGAAATCATTGCAGGGACACAGGTTTGAGAGTCACCATTACCAACATCCAGATGTATTTGTTTGCATTTCAATCCCTTGGAGGTTTTGCTCTAGTAAATAGCAAAACTTACTCTTGCCTTCTTTCTTTAATAGTCCTTCTTTCCGGAAGTCACGGATGTCAAGGGCACAAAGCTTTCCTGATAATAGACAGGAGTTCTCAGGTATGTCACTGCTATAAAGATTCCTTGATCCAGACAATTTCTGCTCTTGGCTGGCCACCCTCTGTGCTTGTATAGATAGAACCACTGGGGATATGTTGACTGAAAAGCTATGAAGTCATTTATTACCTCTTCCCAAAAACTTGCTGGAAAATTCTGTCATTAGAAGTCATACCTTTTGGAGGAGCTTCATTTCTGTCTTTGCATCTCCTTCCAGACCGTGAGAACCAGATCTATGACAAAGCTGGGAAAGGTGGGACTTACCCTCGGCGTTACAACGTCTCCATGCAGCACAAGGACTACAACGATGGTGAGTTATCCTCACACCTTCCATTCCACCCTGCAAAACCAGCTTGAGCCTCTACAGACTCAAGTAAGTCCCAGCTGAAGAGCCTGGGAGTGCCCTGGTCCTTGTGGTGGAGTTGATGCTGCCGTGCATGATGCCACATTTTCATGGAAACCCACAATGGGTGTTTGTAATCCTTTGTTTGTTCTGTAATTCTTTGTTTACTTTGTCCTTTCTGGGAATATCCAGGCTGATCTGGGACTGCTGGGCTTGGGCAGTGGACACAGTGATTAGTCCTGGCCATATGAAGCAGGTTCTTGCATCAAGAATTCATTATGCTTTGCTAATTCACAATGCAGACTTGCTTCCTGGTCTTTTAAATATAGGAGGGACTTAAAGAATTACATCTCTGCTCATCAGATGGCCTCATGCAAATTAATCTCTCAAAATTTTATGAGGTGCAAGTTGCCATAATCTTTGTTTATGGTTTTTATTTCCAAGTGCAGGCACATTATCTAGAAAGTCATTCAAGGTATTGTTAACCAGCTTTGGAGCTCCTGGTAGCCTGCAAACCAGATTTTTGCTTTGGAAGGCAAGTTTAGATCTTGCACTACAGCTCTGAGGGCATTACACAGTGTTCTCTGCCTTCTGCTTTGGGAGTAATCCAGAGCTGTTCTGAACTCAGGCAGCTCCAGCCCTGAACTGTTATATTTTTGCATCTCATCTGTTTGGCAGCAGATTCTGCTCCATGGGAACAGAGCAGAACATGGTTTTTCTCTCCCTTCTCCTTGCTGTTCAACCCCCAGCCATTACCTTCCACTTGAAAGCATTTCTTTAAAAAACTGCTCCCCTTTTCCCCTCCAGGCCGGAGGACGTTTCCCCGGATCCGGCGGCACCAAGGGAATCTTTTCACCTTGGTGCCTTCCAGTCGTTCCTTGAGCACCAATGGAGAAAACCTGGGCCTGGCTCTGCAGTACCTGGACCCCCGGGGGCGGCTCCGCAGCGCCGACAGCGAGAACGCCCTCGGGGTGCAGGAGAGGAACATCCCCACCAAATGTAAGCACTCCCTCAGCCCAGCTGGGAGATGGGCAAGGAACACTTTAGAGATGAGCCCCAGACTCAATATATGACCATGATTTGGCCATTACAACCACATCCTTACCTGTGTTTTGGGACTGGTTTGTCTCACCTACAAGACATTTCTTTTTCGTCTCAGAATATGCACTGGGAGCTGGGTTTTTCCTTTAAAAAGCTTTGGAAATTCAGCTAAAATGTAAAAAAACCACTTGATTGAATCTAGATGATCTACAGGGTTCTTAAAACAGACAAGCTTGTTTATTTTCTTGATACGTTAACATTTGTACTCAGACTTATGGGTTAGAGTTATTTTACTTGTTGAGGGCTGTATATATTTCACTTTCTCTTTAGCAGAAAGATTTACTTCTGTTTTAATAGCATCCCTGAGTGGGTTTTTTGGACAACTTTCTATTACAAAAAAAGAAATGGAACATAAGTCATTACTGATGAACTTCAGATATCCCATACAGTAATTTAAGGATCAAAATGGAGAGTAAGCTTGTAGCAGAGTAAGCAACTCTAAAATACTGACTGGCAGTAAATCTGATTAAATTAGACATGGCAAAGCTAATCTCTCAGCTCTTCTGTATTTTCACACTGTCCAGATGGCTGGTTCCTGTCTTTGTTTTTAGAGTTTCTTGTTAGATACAACATAATGGGATGCATTGCACTGCAGGAGTCTGGTAGTGTTGCTTTCAAAGTTGGAGCTGAAGCACTGGTATTTTGAGTAATATGCTTTGGGATTTAGGGCAGTCTGGGAAACTGGGCTCAGGTATTAATCTCTGGGTCAGGAGACTGCTGAGATTCCTAATTCCCTGTGGATGTCACCTCCTGCTGGGGTTTTGGAGGTGGCTCCTTTAGCTGGGTCTGGTGTATATTTTTATTGGAATCTGACTGTTCAGCAGCTAAAGAAGATACACACACTGTGCTAATGTTGTGGCCCCTCATTTGTCACTGTCTAATAGGGAATTATGACTTAATTTTTCTGCCTGGCACTGAAATCCTTCCCACAGGAGAAGGAACCCCGAGCTCACTTGGCAAAGAACTCAGAATAATGTCCTTCAAGTTGTCCCAGAAGCTGAAGTCATTCCCAGCTGGATGGAATTGATTTATCAAGGCTGATCCAGCTCTTCTTTATCTGATGCATGTGATAACTACAGATCAAGGGCTGGAAGATGCTCTGTAATTGCAACACCATCTCTTAAGGCAGTGAATTTGTAGAATCCACCTGCTGGTAGAATGAAATTTCATCAACCTCATCAAATAACTTGTCTGTAATACATATTTACAGGATGTTTTGTGGTTTCATTTTCATGGGGCACCACGAGTGAGCAGTTCCTGAGACTCTGGATGGCTGGACTCTGTTCAGAGCTCTGCCAGTAACTCCTTACACTGGGAGAGCCCCTCATGTTGGGAACTACAAAATCCCTGGTTCAATCCCAGTGGGATGGAGATGAGTCCTTGAAAAGACAACCATTATTTCTAACTAGTGTAATGAAATAAGGAATGATTGCTGTTCTCTTTTAGCTCCAAGTGCTCCCATAAACTGGAGACGAGGGAAACTGCTGGGCCAGGGCGCCTTTGGCCGCGTGTATTTGTGCTACGACGTGGACACAGGCAGAGAACTCGCAGCCAAACAGGTCCAGTTTGACCCAGAGAGCCCTGAAACAAGCAAGGTAATTCTCCTCTCAGCATGTGAAATCCTGTCAGATGCTGTAAAATGCGTGTGTCTGTCTGTCTCTGAAAGCTGGCATCTTATTTGGGTCCTACTAGGGTTTCGAGTCATGTGGAGAAGAATAGGAGTCATTTAAAAATTACTTTTCTCTATCATTAACTTCAGCCTGAAACTAAAATCCATTTTTCTGGCTTCATTTTTGGCTCTCCTCAGCTTTTTGGTGTGTTGCCAGGTTACTTGAGGAATACTAGACTGCCCTGTGTTCCTGGTTAGACATGGATGTGAATGAAACTAAACCCAGAAAGAGGAGAAACTAGGAGTTTCTTTTTTTGAGAAAAAAAAAAGCTGCTTGCACTTGCAAAATCCACTTCTGGGTTTCTATGGTACACACTCTATCAAGTGTGTTAATTACCAGTTTTCACTTCTGAATTCTCCCTGTCCTTAAAACAAATTGAGCTGTGGTGTGTAAATTAATCAAGAAGAACGTGTTTCAATACATTGGAAACAGTGGAGGTGGGAAGGGGCACCTTGAAATTATGGGAGAGCACACAACTCCCTGCATGGTGGGTGCACCTGGAATGGCTCTTGAGTTCTTGGCTTGTGTTTCAACAATGTACCAGTCTCCCAATATTGAACAAAATCACTTTGGGCTGGATTAACTGATGCATGAAGATTTGATTATTCTGATTTTTTATGGGATATTGGTGCCAAGATAAGTCCTAAATTGGGAAGTTCTAAGTTCTACCATATCTGTGCTGTCAATGAGACAGTAACTCTGAGCCAAGGAGGAACAGGCTGGAATATATTTTGAAGGCACTGAAACTCCAAACCTTAAACTATCACTTGGCCTGATTAAGCAGCTTCCTCTGGTTCCATGTGTCCTTGGAGCATCCAGGTCCTTGATTTGAGGAGCTGCATCCTCTCCCAGAGTGAGAGAGCTAAAGGTGACACCTTCCAGTGGCAGGGCTGGAGAGAGTTAAGTGGGACTAATTTGGGGGGAAAACATCATTCCTTTTTCCATAAATCCTCGTGCTTCAGTACCTTTGATATTCCTCCTGTTCATTCCCTGGACTCAGCAAGAACCTGATACTTTTCCTGGGCAACAAACATCTGTGATTTTGTCTAAAATTGCTAGAGAGCCTCTTTGCCTTTGTGCTGTGATACCCTGTTGTCTGTGGCAAGAGCAAAGCAAAGAATCAGTTTCGTGTGCAGAGCTGCAGAGTCTCTGAAGTAAAGAGGAGACCTTTTCTAAGGCAGCTTCCAGTACAACCATCAGTGTGAATCAGAGCAGGACTGGGTGACAGAAATTTAGGAACTCTCAGCACCTGTAGTTTTGCTCTCTAATGGTTTGAGGTTCCTGTGGGGAGACTCCTGGCAGTTCTGTAACTGTAGTCAGAGCTGTTTAATAATTAACACTCCCTGCCCTCAGCTGAGTGTCAGAATTGAGGTTATATCTGTGTTGTGGGTGAAGAATCCTTTCAGCCACCCTGGGAGGACCAAGGCAAGAAGCAAAGTTTGTCTGGTGCTAAATCCATGTATGATATTGCCTATGTTCTATCAAAGCTTCCACTCCAATACTTACCTTCTGATTGTACAGCCAGAATTAATTTGAAGCACTGGTAATATTTGCCTTTTCCAATGCCATGGATTAGACTTCTCAGAGCAGTAGTGGTTTCATCCTGCCAGTGATATGACAGATTTATTGGCATGGAATATTTCCTGGGGCTGCAACCTTCTTTTCTCCTTCAACATCCATAGGAAGTGAGTGCCCTGGAGTGTGAAATTCAGCTGCTGAAGAATCTCCAGCACGAACGTATTGTCCAGTATTACGGCTGCTTACGGGATCGGGCAGAGAAGACCTTGACCATCTTCATGGAGTACATGCCAGGGGTAAGAGCTGGCACAGGCAGCACAGAACGGGTCAGAAAGGGAGCTGGATGGGTTTATTAGTTGGTTTATTAGTTGCTGTCATCCCCCTAACTTTGTCATCCACCCTAGACCCTCTTAGGGCTGCCCCTTCTCATCCTGGGTTATAATGCCACCACTTTAGTTCTATTTATCCCCAAATAACCTCTTTGGGTTTTTTTTCCCCTTAAGTGTCTTGCACTTGAAATACATTCTCTTTATTAGCCACTAAAGCCAGTTCTTTTCTTCAGTCTAAATTTGTTCTACCGAAGTACTTCAGAGGACCTGGGCCAACTTGTAAATCATAATAACTGAATTACACAGTCATGGTACAGCAAATGAGGCTAAAACTGACCCTGCAAAAGGGGAACTTTTGACCTGGATCAGTCTGCTGAACTGTTTTATTGCTTGTCTTCACAACCAGTTGTGCCAGCATGGAGGAAGCAGACAGAACCTCCTTAAGCTATTTTTGCCATAAAGCCTCTCCTTGCTGTTCTTAAAAAGAGCTTTTTATGGCAAGATGCTCCAAGCGCCTCACAGAAAACCTTTGGAAGGGACCAAATTCACCAGAGGGCTGGTTGGGGAGTTGAGTGGAGGCTGCAAGATTTGTGGGTTTGTCATTTCTTTGCAATGTCTTGTGTTTGCTTCTGAGCAGGGCTCAGTGAAGGACCAGCTGAAGGCGTACGGGGCTCTCACGGAAAACGTCACCCGGAAATACACTCGGCAGATCCTCGAGGGCGTCTCGTACCTCCACAGCAACATGATTGTGCACAGGGACATAAAGGGTGAGAGCAGCTGCTGATTTATGTGTGCCACGTGCTAAAGCTCTGGAGAAAGAGAACAGTGTCCCAGCTGGGTTGTTGCTTTGCTCAGTTTGGTTTTATATCCACGTGCAGGGTTAGGGAATATCATGTTCTAGGCTGGGTAAGGGAAGTTGGGATGTTCTCTCTAAAAGACCTGAGAGAAGGGTAGTTGGTTATAGTAAGGAAGCCTGGAAGTATGTAATTCTTAGGAACACTCCTCATCTTTCTCTCACACTCCAGCATAACGAGGCTGAGTTACCACTTGACTTAGGGATCAGTGTAAGACACTCATCTCCATTTCATCTCCAACTCATCTCCACTGTGCTGTGCCCTCTGATTTCCTACCTGCTTGGTCAAAGTAGCATTTCTCAGGTGGTTGGCAAACCAATTTCCATAAGAGCTCCATGCCTGCTCTTGACAATCCTGCTGACCTTGGGCTGTTGGGACTGTCCTGCCTCCTCTGTGTAAGAACCTCCAATCCTCCACATAGAGCCTCTGGTTAGTCCTTACTCTTCCTGTTCCCAGTGTAACCCCATGGAGCCAGCCAGTCTCCTTAGGAGTTAATGTCAGCAGATGTGGCAGACACCACACAGATTTTTCTGTGCCCTAGAGGGACCAGGAGGGTTGGTGGCTGTAGGAAAAATACCCCCTTGTTCCTGCCTATAAATCTGCATTGCATCCCCTCTAAGCTGGCAAAGGGAAACGAGCTGCTGGTTCTTGAATAGCACGTTGTGTGCTGCTCACATGGGGCTCTTTGCCAAATTATTTCCTACCTGGTGGGTTGTTCACTGGTTTGCACCCACCTAAGCCAGACTGTTCCTCTCCTCCAGGGACGGATGGACAGACTTGGCATTCTGGATTCACTTCTTCCAGTGGGCAAATGAAGTGATAAAACTCTTCCAACACAAGTGACTGATGTGAGAGCAGAAGGGTTGCACGTAGGCACAGGGTTCTGGATCTCATTGCAGCTTTGGAGGAAGAACTGGTTTTAGTGTCTAAGCCTCAGTTTGTGTCCACACACAAACTAAGCTCTAAAGTTTGCTTTTTTCCGTGGTGCTTCGTGTTCAGGACCTCTGACCAAGTAAAGTGAAGACTGACTTGTTTATTGTAGGAGTTCAAAGTGGATTTAATTGGCTACATCTGTTACCCAGCTGACCAGAAAGCAATGCTTGCAGTCACCAAAGCAGCATCCCAATAAAATCCTGCTCTCCACAGCTCTGTTCTCTCTCAGCCTGTGGCCTGGGGGCCCTGCAAGGCTGGCTGAGCTGTTTACAGGCACTGTAACAATGCTGCTGCTGACTCAGCTCTCATTTCCCTCCCCCCTTCACTTCCTTGTGTTTTTCCCTGAAGTTTTTCCCATTTACAGCCATTAGCAATTGGCTTGTCCTCAGCCTGAATTAAAGAAATGATGTTCAGCAGGTCACCTGAGGCTCGATGGGGAAGGAGCCATACCACGAGCACGGGTATTTCGGGTTGGATCTCCGCTCTGGAGCCGCGGGTCCAACAGCTGGATCGCATGAGAACAGCTGTCTTCGGGTTTTGTTTTTGTGCAGGAGCCAATATTCTCCGTGACTCTGCTGGGAATGTGAAGCTTGGGGACTTTGGGGCCAGCAAACGGCTGCAGACAATCTGTATGTCTGGCACAGGCATCCGCTCCGTCACGGGCACTCCGTACTGGATGAGCCCGGAGGTGATCAGCGGGGAAGGCTACGGCAGGAAAGCGGACGTTTGGTGAGGCTTTACCTTTCTGTCCACACATCACTTGACAGCTTTCCTGGAGCCACATAACGTACTTTTTGTCACCCCTGTATCCCAACTCACATTTTGTCTGGATCTCACCGCAATCCTTGGTTTGGGCTCGAGGCATGAGCTGCTGCAGGCTGTGCTTTGCTGTGTCAACACCCAGCTACTTGTTTGGTTTTGCAGGGACAGTTTTAGCTTTTCAGGAACAGTTTCCACCCGTTCCTGCCTTGAACTGATAGCTGTTTTTTTTGCTTTCTGGCTGGTGTAATGCTTTCATCCTTCTTACGGTCCCAGGTGGGGTTCTTGGGGTGTCCTGTACAGGTCCAGGAGTTGGGTTTGATGATCCTTGTGGGTCCCTTCCAACTTAGGATATCCTGTGATTCTGGGATGTCCCTCAGAAGAGTCCATTCATTTAATTATAAAACGAGAATTATGCTTAAAACATACTAGAAATGAATAGACTTCGAGCTTTGAAGGAAGATGCCCAAACCTGGAGTAACACAAAAGGTCCAGGTTGGATCAGAGATGATCTGCATGAATGGAAACTTCTGGCTGTGCTATTATTGGCACAGCCAAGAAACAGCCTCTATCAAAAGACCAAAATGGTCCTGTGCCAGAATGTTGGGTTTGGAGGCCTTAAAAAGGTGAGATTATAAAACTAAACTAAACAACAGCAACAAAAGGTCTGTTTGTGCCTCCACAGCAAAGCAAGGCCTGTTTCCTGTACCAGCAGTGAGTGGAAATGCAGCTGAAATATCTTGCATGCAAAGAGTTAAGTTGTGCAGACTCCCCCAGTTGGGATGCTTGAGGAGAGACTGGAGCACGTGCCCTTCCCCCTGGGCTGATGCAGTTGTGGATTTCCTCTTGGTGCTGACATTGGTCCATTCCCATCAAAGAGTCGCTGCCGTTGGCTGGGCTCCAGTTCCTACAATCCCAACCATTATTTAGGGGGGTCAGAATTTTCCAGTGCAGTTGGTCCCAGGGTGGATGTGTATGGCTGAGGGGCTCAGAAACGTAACACATCCATCCACCTGGCTCTGGGCCACTGCTGCAGGCCCCTCTCCAATTTTCTTTTTCCTAAATAGCAGAATATGTGAGCTATTTGTTATTGCTGGAGTGACTTGACATGAAAAACATTCCTGCTGTTTGCTGAATATCTTAAAGAAACCGGATCTGCTTAAACGGTATAAATCAGTCTAAACAATAATATATCCCTGCTTGCTTTTGAGCAAACCCCCAGCACTCCAGCACACATGGTTTGCATTTTCTGTACTCTCTTCTACTGAGTCTGAAATGGCTGGAAAACAGTGTAAAATTTTCACGTTGGATTTTAAACCTTGTCAAGAAATCCGTTCTTGCATATTCACTGGATTTAGTTCCTTTCCTTCCTTGCCTTGGCAGTTGATGTGAGTCTGCCTCTGAAAATGTCTTTTCCTTGCTTTTCACCTCAAAGAGGGTTTAGTTTAAAGGTAGAGGAGGCACTTTTGACTCTTTAATGGAAAGATGTGATAAAAACAGGACTGGATATTGAAAGTTCAGTAACTGCTTTTGCTTAATCTGTGGCCTGGAGGAAGCAATTAATCCTTTTGGAATAAACCCAATCACTGCTGTGCTACAGAAGCATCTTCCCTGTGAAGGTACTGCTCAGAAAGGTGGCTCAGCCATGTCCCCAGAATCATGTTCTTGCCTTGAAGAAGCCTGCAGAGCCGCATTAACTTTACAGGGAATTTTTCCTTAAGAAAAAATCTGTCCCACTGGGATTTAACTTACTGCCCTCCCAGTTTGGAGCTGCTGTGACTTTAATTCTTTTTTGCTTGGTTTCTTGTGAAGACATTATTAGGCTGGGTTTTTCCCCACGTGGGCATTTTGAGGTTGTGACTGAAAAGGGATTTTGCTGAAATGGCTTTGTGGGGTCAGTGAGCTCCAACTCACTGGACCTTGGTTAAAAAGTCTGATTTCTACCTTGTGACTCAGCAAATTGAGCACCTGAGCAACATGATCTAGTGGAAAGTGTCCCTGCCCATGGCAGGGGGTTGGAACTGGGTGGTCTTTAAGGTGCCTTCCATCCCAAACTGTCCTGTGATTCTATAAGTGCCTTTGATTTTCAACAGCAGCGGCAGCACCTGAAGGTCTGAGGTCAGATGGTGCCTCGAGGGGCATCTCGTGTGTGTCCTGTCCCCTGTTAACACAAATGTTTCCCAAGAGGAGAATTTGAGCCAAGGGCAGCAGGACAGATGGCACTTCCCAGAGCCACACTGGGACCAGCCCCTCTGGCTCAGCACTTCCCTGCTCTCCTGGAGAAGCAGGAAGAGCAGCAGTGCTGGCAGGTCTGGCTGCGAGTCGAGCACACACAGGGTTTGCTGAGCACAAACCCATTTTAGAGCTGTGCCTGCTGTTGGCTGCTTGGAATCTCTCCCTGAACTCTGTGCTTGACTGGGCGAATTCTCACTTGCTGTTTTCCTGTCTGCTTTGCCAGGAGCCTGGGCTGCACCGTGGTGGAAATGCTGACAGAGAAGCCCCCCTGGGCAGAGTACGAAGCCATGGCAGCGATCTTCAAAATCGCCACCCAACCCACCAACCCCCAGCTGCCCTCCCACATATCAGAACATTGCCGGGACTTCCTAAAGCAGATCTTTGTGGAAGCCAGGCACAGACCCTCTGCTGAAGAGCTGCTCAGACACCAGTTTGCACAGCTCCAGTACTGAATTACCTCCCTTGCTCGCAGCTCCTGCTGGGCTTTCCGTGCCCCGTCTGGTCTCGTTGCAACCGCCCGTCGTGGTGCTGCATCTTCAAAATGCCAACTCAGCTGGCCTAGTCCTTTGGGGAAGGTTTTGCCAAGGAACTTGGGGTCTGCTCTTGTGCCTGATTCCTTAGTTTGCTGGAGTGATGTTCATCCTGCCAACAGCTGTCCAAGCAGAGCTGTGTGTTTGCCCTGAGTTACCTGGCTGTGACCTTGCAGCTGGCTGCCTGTTTTCTGCAGCCCGGGAATGGGCATCCAACGTGTTGAGCAGAGAAGAAACCTGAACCCAGGTGGGTTCAGAAGAGCTCCACTCTTCAGAACAGAAACATGCAACAGCCTCCAGAGCAGCTCTGTCCATGTGGGTCCCTGTTTTCCAGCCTGCTGGGGCTCCAGAGGCACCTCCAGTCCCTGAGTCCAGCCAAAAGCCATGTGTCATTGAGCACGTGCTCGCTAGAGTATGATATATTTTTCTTTCTAAGTATTCAGCATCTGAAGGTGTTCAGAAAATATTGATTCAGAAGTATGTGAATAGTGTTATTTTATAATGAACCCATGGATTTTGGGGTGGGGGTGAGGGAGGTCTTTCTAGCTAAATGTCAGGATAATCAAAAAAGCTCCAGCAGAATGCAATCCCTCTAGGGCCTGAGGGAAGGGCTCTCCCACTGATGGTGGCAAATCCAGAGCTTGATTTCCAAGGCTTGATCTGTCCCAGCATTAAGGCAGTGTCAGTTTGTGTCCTGCTTCCTTCCTCTGGGGCTGCTGGGTCCAAACAAAACCCCTCTGGAAGGGAATTCTGCAGAACAGCTTCCTGCTGCATCCGTCTTTTTGGCTGGTAACTTTTTTACCATCCTTTAAACCAAAGATAGTCCATCTGGTGCCCAGGAATTTTCTTCAGTGTTTCTTTGAGCACCTGATTTAATGGAAAATGGAGTTTTTCACGAGGAGAGTTAGCTGGATGCTTCTTTTTCTTGTGCACAGGAAGTTGGAATTGAGCTCAGCCCTCCAGTGTGGTTTGTTTTACAGTGTGCAAGGGGTCATTTAAGACTTCCATAAAATATCCAATTTAAATAAGCTTTTTTATGAATTAAGTCAAACAGGGAACCAGAGAGAACATTTGGAATGGTAGCAAATACCTAAAATTACCTGGAGATCCCCACACAGGTACCAGCAAAATGTATCCCAGGTGATTTTGCACTTGAAAGGTACCACAAGTCTGAGAACTGAGTTCCTGATGGCCTCAAATCCTCTCTATTTGGGCACTAATAATCCTTGTTTCACTCATACAAGACCAGCAGTTTTTAGTTGCTGGAGATTCGTGGATAACTTATAATTAATATCTGAGAAATGAAACTAAGAAAAGCAAATGTTAATTAGGTAAAATATTGCTTTATAGGGCAACACTGCAGGTGCTCTGCTCTTGTATTGGAAACCACATTAAGGCTCCACACACCTCCACTCTTCTCCCCCATAAAAACTTGAAAATTGCTTCATAATGCAGTAAAATTAAGTTTTCAAGTGAATGCTAATGGCAGGATAAGGCAAGTTTTAATGAAACCAAGCTGCTTGAACACAGGATAAATACTGTGTTGAGTTAAAAAAAGGCAAAAAAGAACCCTAAAACCCCCAACCAACCCAAAGTTCTGAAAGGATTTAACAATCTGCAGTGTTTTTCCTGTGCCAGACCCAGAGCAATGTCCAACCAGTGAAGGCTGGTGTTGGTTTCACTCCCTGCACTACTACAAGGATGCACTGTTCCCATTGCAGGCACTTAGGGGATACCTTTCCTGAAAGCCCTTGGTCCATAATTTATTTAAATGTAGTGAGAGCACTTGTATTGATCCCTTCCCAGCCTGGAACTTGACTCCAGATTGCCAAGGCCTTGGCCTGAGTCCTGCCTGCACTTGATGTTGCACTGAGGGGAGCGAGGGCGTGGTGCTCCCGCTCGGGTTAGGGAGCTTTTGGCACCACTTTGCTGGGGAATGTGAGATCATCTGGGAGTCAGGATGGCAGGAGTAGGGGGTCAGCACTCCTGAGGGGCCCAGCATCACTTCAAACCTTGCAACCAGCACCTAAACATACCAAAGATTGGCATCTTTACTCACCACCCTTCACCCTGCGGCGATCGGGAGCACGGTGGTGTCTCTCCATCCTTGGCTTGTCCTCACCAAATTGAGACCTTCTCCCGTGGTCTTTCCCTGTTACCCCACACGTTGTGTTCTGGGAGAGAATAGGGCATGAGGAAACAGTGTGAACTTCCAATGTTTCAAAGCAACTCAATCCTCAGGACCTGTCGTGGCTTTTACCTCATCCACATCACGGGAGGCAGTTCCAGAGCAGAGCAAAGAGCCCCGGGGACTGATGGGCTCAGTCCTGGCCCTTCCCTATGCTGAGATGTGCCTACTCTGTGTATCCACCTGTATTCCAGCCTGTAGTCATGGAATGAAATAGTTGTACAGTGACAGAGAACATGGGGTGCCAGCTTGGACTTGTGTATTGCAGCCCCCGGCACAGGGACAAGCCAAAGCATTACCTGTCTGTTTGGAGATGCACTTTTATGAATGTAGTTTATATCGCTCTTTTTTAGCTCTTTTTACATCATGTAAACGGTGATGCCTCATACTTTTTTTTTTTATTTATATCGTAAAAGATCATATTTGGTGATTTTTATATATATCGACTGTTACGGGGTTGGGGGGAGGGAGGAGGGGAAATGAATTTGACGCCTTTATGAATTTAAAAAGGAAAAAAAGCAGCTGGTTTTGCAGAGAGTTTGCTGATGGTTTATAACTAGTAGAGCCAAGCCAAAATGCTTCTTTGTTTCCTCACAGCCCTCTGGAAAAGGAAGACCTGGATTCCTGAGTCTGCTGCTCCGGTGAATAACTTGGGGCTGACATTGATCCCATGGGCTCTTAACAGCCCTGGCAGCAAGAGAGTTTCAAGTGGACATAAATGTAATTATACCTCAAAATTGAATTGTATCTGGCCCCTTGATCCTGGCAGAATGGGGAAAAAATGGGAATAAACTCATTTAGGGGAAAGTGGAGGAGGAGTGCCAGGCTCACAATAAGCTATTGTGTCCAGTCCAAATGTCACGTTGGGTTTCCTGCTGTTCCTTCCAGGGAGGGATATATAGGGAATATTGAGTATTGGGATTCTTGATGGAAGGTGCTGCAGAAATGGAGAATATTCTCTTTGAAGAAAGAGAATTATCCCATTATCCTGGAACGGTTGAAACTGGGCAGAAAAATGTCTGAGATGGCCATCAGAGAGGAACTTGGGGGATTGGGTTGTCCCTGAGCTTGTTAGGAAACAAAGTGGTGGCATTTTGGGCTTGGTGTGACGATTCTGTGCATTCCAGGTTATTTGCTTGTTCTCCAGGTCTGATCTTTGCCCATTCCAGTGGCAGTAGGTTGCAGCAATTTGGATTTATTTTATTTTTTGAGTAATATTCCAAAGGACTCAAAGATGCTCCAAACAGTTCCCATTGCCATTAGTTCCCAACACAGATTGCCCATGAGGGAAATTGGTACCTGCTCAGGTGACACATGTTATTTCCAAGTGCCCAGAGCTGGGATAACATGTGAAACCTCCACAAACACCCACATTCCTGCTGTACATGTGGTTTGGGGGGGGCCCAGGATGGAGAGGTTTAATCTGTCACCTTGGCTTTAATTTTCAGGAAAAAACCACGTGTCCTCCATGTTTTAATGGTGTTTGAGCTTCAGGTGTTTAAACCCAGCCTTGCTTAGGAGCAGATCTCGCTGAGCAGCTCTGAATTTCCCTGTTAACAAAGGTGGGTGTGCCAGGGGCAGTTCAGAGGTGAAGAAAATGACTTTATTGTCCCCATAAGTGGTGCAGAGCAGGGAGGAGCAGCTTTAACCTGGATTGTGCAGAAGACCTTGACCCAGTAGTCTCTATATTCCGACCGGGGGCTTGCAGTGCAAAGCCAGGCCAATGTATCGTTTTATTTACAATAAAATTATCATTTATATGAAAGCCTCTGGTGGTGGTTGTTGCAATCCAGTGTCTCTTGCTTCTGTGGAAGTGGTGCCTCGAGATAAGTCAGTAAAACCATTAAATTCCTTCCCACCGTGGAGCTTAAATGAGGGGCCTTAAATGTCCAACCACAGCTGTAGCTTGTGGTGTGTATTTATGTATTTATTCTAAACACTGGGAAACAGCTGAAGGTTCCTGAGCTGTTTCTCCTTTGAATGTGTTGTCCAATCATTTTAAAAAGCAAAAATTTGGAGAAGGAAGGCAGGCCTCTGTCAGACAAGTGGGAGATCCCATGAGCTGCCTTCCTGAACTGAAGCCTCCAGCAGCAGTGGAGGAATCCTGTGGTCGTGCATGGACCACAGCAGTGATGGGCAGGACAGGCTGTGCTGTGCCTGGCTGGGGCAGGAGGGTGGGGAACCACATCTCCACGTGTTTGCAGGCTTGCTTTTTTCCCAGCTTGCCATGTGAGGAAAGGACAGAAATAGTGCTGCTCTAAAGGCTCGTTTTTTCCTGTTTGAGCAGCTCCTCCCCTTCAGTGTCACCGACACTTCAGGCAGTGTTTGGTGCCACCTCCCCAGCCCTGGCCACAACCTGCCTCCTGTCACCTCATCCCATAGTTGTCAATTAAACATTGCTCAGTGTAAAATGGGAACGAATCCAATCCAGGGGTTGAGCAGCTGATGCAATGGAAACCCTGCCCGTGAGCCAAGCGCACGTGTGGGGCCTGGGGCTGGGCCAGGACAGATGAGAACCATCCATGGAGTCATCCCAGAACAAAAATGTCTGAATAAACCAGAATGAACCACCTCCTGCTGCTTCCTGACACTTCCCTGTGTGTTAGAACCCACAAATCCTGCCTGTGCTGAGGGAGGAACTTGGGAATTCTCCGTTGCCTCCACTTGAGGAGGTTCTTCCCAAGGCTGATGCCTTCCTTCTCCTTTCCACCCAGTGTTCAGTGGTGATTTTTGCTTTGTGAACACGGGATTTCCATCTCAGCCTTGTCTGATGCTGTTTTCTCCTGGACTCCCCTCCTGCTCACCCCCCTCAAAAGTAGCTCCAGAGTAATTCTGCTTCCCCTAAATCCAGAGTGTGTATTCCTGACTGGGATCTCCCCCACAGAACCACAGAATAGCCAGAGCTGCAAGGGATCCACAGGGATCAGGAAGTCCCTGCTCAGGACACCCCAAGAATCCCACCTGTGGTGTGGTGGTTGAGCAGGCAGAGGAAAATACCTGGAGCCTTGAAGGTAGAAATGATCAGCCCCAAAACACTGGCTAAAGCACAAAAGAAATGCAGCAAAACCCCTCAATTGCCTTTTTATTTCTGGTAATTTGTGCATTGTGTGGCCCAAGGAAAGGGGACTTGAGGTGCATTTCCTCTCTAAATCCGCTTCCAAAGCAAATCAAATTTAAAATCTCTGCTGCTGGGGCTCTTTGTGTTGGGATAGTAAAGCCTAAACCAGGAGCAATGTCTTCTGGATTTAATATTGCTGGGGTGTGGGCGTGTTGCATTCTATCCAGGAAATGCTGGCACGATCCTCCCTCATGTCACTGGTTCTGCTGCTGATCTGGTGCTTTGTGTCTTACCCTGAGCTGGACATCTGGATGCTATGGATGTACATGGATTTATATGGACTGTTAACTGGTTTATTTTTTTTACCCCAAACAGCTTTTATTACATGAACCTGTTGGCTTAAATTCTTGTGCTCTGGAAAATGTTCTTCCCTGAGCTAAAAGGCAGGTGGGTGATGGAAGCACAAAATAAAGTGGGACACAAATAAAGGTGGTTGTTCATCAGTCCTTGGTTTCTTAGGTGGCAACACCAGATGTGAAGGGAGGTTCAGGCAGCAACAGGCATTTTCCAAGCTCTGCTTTAGGGGCTGCTCCAATCCTGCTGCTCCCAGAGTTTGCTGTGCCCATGGGAGAAGGGGCAGGTGGAGAACAGCCTTTGGACAAAATCCCAAATTTAAGTTTGGGGGAGGGAAGGAGAGAAATGGAACATCGTTATTAATGTTCCCTTCCTAACTGAAACCCCAGCATTTAAAAGCTGGTTATATCTCCCTCCCTCATCCCAAAATCATCCAGTGTTGTTAAAAATGCCGCTTGTCCCGCTGTGCAGCGAGAGCAGCTCAGGGAATGGGGAAGTGAGAGGCAGGAAACAGAACCCAGGGCTCTGCTTTCATTTTCTGAGCCGACTTAGGAAGGAAGGGGCCGAGGAAGGGGCACAGCAGCACCACGAGACCTGCTTTGCTCTGAGCCCACAAAGGGCTGCTCAGAGGGTGTAAATGTGTCACCCGCGTGTCGGTGTGAGGAACTTGGGTGGTGGGGACAGTCAGAGCTCTTGGTGAGGCTGAAACCCCCGGGGAGCCTTGCCAGGGTCTGTGCACAGTCCCTGCTGTGCTGGCAGGGGGAATCCACAGGTGGTTCCCTCCCAGGAGCTCTTTAGAAAGTCAAAAAGAGAAATAACTTGTCCAACACCAAGCTCCTGGGGTCACGTTTCGTTCCCCAGATCAGGAGCACTGTATGGAACAGAGACCTGGGTTGAGAACACACCTCTGTATGTGCCATGTCTTCCTCCTGTGGAATACCCATCCCCATCTTTCCCCCTCTTCCATCCTTATCTCCCGTTTCCATGGCTGTGTCTGGGTTCTCCCAGACAGGACGTGCTTGGCAGAGTTGATGGTATCAGTCAGTGATGGAACAGGAGCTCCTGCTGTTGCTGTCACAGGCTGTTGCTCTGCTGCAGGGGGTTTGAAAAACCAAATTCCCATAGAATTTGAAAGATGTGGGGTTCCTGAACAATCCTCTTCCACGTTCTTACAAACCATGTGTGGAGGAAGGGGGTAAATAATGATTAAATCCAGACTCACCCACTTCCCCCTGGTTTTCCTGGCTCTCCAGCCTGGCAGGGCTTGCTGGGCTCATTAACTGGTAAGGACTGTGCTTTCCAAGGCAGGGCATTGGGTATGGGGTGGATCCAAAGCAGACCTTGTGTGGCACCAGCCACAGCACTGATGTCCCTCCTGCCCCTGGCAGAGCCACGGAGGCAGAGACAGGGCATGGATGTGCAGGGGGAACAGGGCAAAGGGGTGGATCTAATCCTGGGGGATCCAGGTCTGAGGAGGGTGGTCTGGGCTCCGTGTGGAAGCTGGTGTGAGGTCACAGCTGGGGGGTGCAGCCTGCAGGGTAATGCTGGAGTGTAACTTGAAATCCTGGGTTCAGACCCCAAAGATTTGGGGGCCCCAGGGTGTGATCTCTGGTCTGATCTGAGTGGAAAGAGGGGCCTGAAGAGAGAGGGCTTCAGGTCTGGGGGCTGCACCCCTGTCACCTCTGCCCCTTATGGCCTGCAGGACCTTCCAAAAAGGACTGGGCTGCCTTTTATCCCTTCCCTCCCTCCCTTCTTTTCCTTTCCCTCCCTTCCCTCACCACCTCAGCCACAACAGGAATAATTCCTTGATCCTGCATGGACAGAGGCTCTTTCCACAGTAACTGGGCAGCAAGAGGGGGACCTGAGCACTCCTCCCACCTCTCCAGCCCCCTGGGAACACAGGACAAGAGAGGGAAGGCTCGGAAACCTTGTATTACAAAAATAAAAGAGCGTGAAGCTGCCACGAGGCTCCAGCGCAGAACGTACCAGTCAAAGGCAAATATAAAAAAGACAGAAACACTGTTAAACAGTCGCAGGGCAGCATCCTGAAGGCTGAACCATCCCAGCTGAACTGAGCTGATGTAAACCAAGGACCCTCCTTTATCCAGAGCCCCAGCAAGGCAGGATTTGTGTGGCAGGAGCTGGAAGCTCTGCTGTGACTCACAAGCTGGTTAAGCCCCCAGATCATCCCCTTTTCCACGGTGACAGGCTTGAAATGTGTGAACAGGGATAGGGGTCCCAGGGAGGGGGGGAAAGTGCTTCTGGTCTGATCTCAAGGGGGAAAGGGGCAGAGAGAGGGTTTCAGGTCTGGGGGCTGCACCCCTGTCACCTCTGCCCCTTATGGCCTGCAGGACCTCTCTGAGCACCCTCCAAAGAGGTGTGGGCTGCCCCTCTTCCCTCCCCTCCCCTCCCACAGGTCCCGCTTTACATCAGCTCAGTTAGTGCTGGCCCTGCTGGGCTCTGGGGGAGGCTGGGCCGGGCTGGCCCCGCTCACGCCGACTTGGTCCCGCTCTCCACCTCCTTGTGCACCCACAGCTCCTTGTGCTGCTTGCGCCCAAAGCCCTCGTCGTAGTTGCCTTTACTCTTGAAGAGCTGCTGGAAGTGGGGCTTGCAGTAGAATTCCCCGTGGAGCGCCGCGTAGCTGCCCAGGCTGGGGAGGGAGGGCAGGGTTAGGTGGGCACAGAGACTCTGCTGCAGGCTGGGGGGAGTGTAGGGGGCTTGGGGACACCAGGACAGGGGAGGGAGGAGGAGGGAATGTGCAGGAGGGCACCCTTAGGCAAAGCCAACCACTCTCTCCAGACAGTGAAGGATGTTGGGGAGCAGGTCTGTAAAGAGGGGGGTCCCCAAGGAGTTCAGCCTTGGCTCTGTGTCCTCTTGGAGGAGGCTTTGGCTCAGCCCCTTGGGGCTAAACCAGAGGGGAAGCAGCTCTTGTTCCACACCAGGTGGGCAGATAAACCTTTCCTTTGCTGTGGTGAGTGAGCTGGGGGTCTTTAGGTACCGGCCAAGCTGTGGTGGGTGTGAGGGGGGGTGCACTGTTTGGAAGGGTTCCCCACCCAGGCCCAGCAGAGCTGCAGTGAGCCCTGTGCCCCTGCAGGCCCAGCCCAGCTCACCTGAGCTTGGTGTGGCAGTGCTTGCAGCAGAAGCAGGAGTTGTGGAAGACGAATTTATCCGCCACCAGCCGCTCCATGGGATACACGGTTTTCTGGCAGGCACTGCACATCTCCTTCACCTGCGCCTTCAGGCTGAACGACTGGGCAAGGGGACACCAAAGGGAGAGGCAGGATGAGGAAGGAGTTTGGGATTCCCCGTGCCTGGCTCCCCCCACAGCCCCCTTCCCCTCTAGCCATGCTGCCATTCCCTGGGGGAATGGTGAGCATGAAGCAGTCCCACCTCCCCTCACCCTTCCCTGGGCCACTCCTGATGCTGGGCTGTCCTGGTGCTTGGGCCTTGGGCTTTTTGTCCTTCCCTCCCTGCCATGAATCATTAGGATGAGGCCCTGGCACAGGGTGCCCAGAGAAGCTGTGGCTGCCCCTGGATCCCTGGAAGTGTCCAAGGCCAGGTTGGAGCAACCTGGGAGAGTGGAAGGTGTCCCTGCCCTTGGCAGGGGGTGGGGCTGGAGGGGCTTGAAGGTCCTTTCCAACCCAGGCCATTTTAGAAGGATTCTGTGACGTGGTAAAACGACAGGTACCTTGGAGCGCTGCACTGTGCTGCCTCCTGAGCTGCTCTTTGCCTCCTGAAAAGGGAAGGAGAAGACAAATCAAAATGAAAGTTTGGGACTCACATTATCCCTCAGGAATAACAACAGCACAGCACAGGAGCCCTGCTGCCACATCCCTGGGGACAGAAAGGGCGTGTGACAGGCAGAGGAGGGGAAGGACTCGCTGAGCTGCTCCAGCAAAGCCCCTGCAAATCGTCACCTGTGTCTCAGGCACCTACAACAGCAGCTCTGCTCCGAGATGCTGCTCCTGTTCCTTCCAGCCAACATCTACCCCTGGGCTGGAGAGGGATAATTAACTCCTCTTGCAGGAGGTGCACAGGGCTCTGGCAGTGCTGCCGTGTGTGCCTTTGCCTGGGCTCTCAGAGGAGGTGCCCTGTCCATTCCCCCAGGGCACAGCCGGGGTGTCCCCGGGCGGACGTTTTGTCTCTCGAGTTCCTCTGCCCCGTTACCAGCCCATCGCTGCTGCTGCTCTGCAGGAAACTGAGCCCCTGCAGGCTCAGGGGTGGGGAGGGCAGAGGGGCACTGGGGGGAGGCAGGACTGATGAGGTGACTGTGGGGGGCTGTCCCTGCTCAGCCCCTGCAGCACCAGGGCAGAGAGACCCAAACGCTGAGGTGGCTCTACCTTGTGCCCTGGGATTTCAGGGCAAGGTCTTGGTATGTGATCCCTCATCCGCAGCTGCAACAGCTCATCTCTTCCCAAATCCCCCCCAACCCCTTCCTCACCTGTCCCACACTCCTGCACCCCTCCCACAGGCACAGGCACCCACTGGGTCCCCGACAGCCACCTCGGAGTGTGTCACCCGCCTCTGCACTGATGGAAGTGCTCCCTCCTTCCTTCCAACTGTCAGGATCAAAGGGACAATCGCCCTTCAAAAGGTGGCCACGCAGGGCTGGCTCACCCCCCATTCTGCTTGTTCCCAGGGTCAGGGCAGTGTGACCCCAGGACGTCACCCCAGATGTCACCCGCTGTCCTTGTCCTTCCTCTCGCTGCTGTCTGGCTCTGCCTGGGCAGCACTGCCCCTCTCTGCCCCCAGGATGATCCCCCACCCCCTGTCCCCCCCCGCTCTGCCCTTCCCCATCGTTTCTCCTTTGTATTTTTGGAAACAGTTTGTCTAAGAGACGCACAGGAAACTCTCCCCTCGCCGAGCTGCCTCCTCAGACGTTTCCCAGCTGCTCTCACTGACTGAGGTCAGGGACGTGATTTTCCTCTCACTCCCACGGGGCTGGAAGCAGGAGCCAAAGTCAACAGCGGGACATGGGCAGCGAGGAGGCTCCGGCCGTGTAAAACCAGTTGCATCCCTTGGCACCGGTAGAACAACCACAGGTGCTCTCCTGGGGCTGGGATTTAATTCGCCGTTTCCAGGCTCAGCTGACCAGAGCTAAGGAAAACGCTGCCTCTTTGGAGCTGGGACACATCCGTTCCCAAGGCTGCAGCAATCCACCGCTGCTCGTCACTTCTCGGCAGCCTCCTGGCTCGGATCAGGCTCACTATCTATTCCATATCTGATATATCTCCCCTCGGGGAAGGGCCGTATCCTGTCCCAGCAGGAGATGTTCTTGAGCCTTTATGTTTTTCCATCTCCGATCACTCCAAGCCTAAGCAGCTCGCATGCTCTCAATTGTGATCACGGAAAGCCATGGAAACACAAACAAACAGAGGCAACTCGAGATGAGAGCGGGGTGAGAGCTGTGGATGGACCTGAGCCTGGCGCTCAGTGTGCTCAGCAAACAGCACCTTCTGCTGGAACATTCCTGTCCCCAGCTCTGTTGCTTGAGTAGCAGTGACTGCCTTTGATCACCCTAAGATGTCAGGGCTGGAATACAGCTTCTGTACACAACCCTCCCTCTCCGAGGACCAAAACCCGAGTGAAATTCCCACAAAAACCGCAGGATCTACGTACATGAGTTGGGGGTGGGCTGGCAGGTCCCGTGGCCTGGTACATGGTTCCTTCCCTTCCTCCGTCTATTTAATCCTGAGCTTGAAGTCTGTGGTTGATGATCCCTGGGCAGGTGTCTGAGACAGACCTCTTGCAACACCTGGAAGGAAATGTCAACAGCAGCAGGGTTGGTTTCATCACCCCAAACCAATGGCTCTGCAGGAGCTGGTGTGTGTTCAAAGCTTCCTCCGTGGGGTCGGAGCAGCCTCGTTGCTCTGGGGGCTTCTTGAGGGAGCCAAGAGATTTAGGCACACTAGACTGGACCAGCAGACAGGAGATTCAGAGCTGGAATAGTGTGATAGGAAGCTGCAGAGTTTGGGGCTCTGAGCACCTGGAAGGTGTCCCTGCCCATGGAAGGGGATGGAGTGAGATGGTCTTTAAGGTTCTTTCCAACCCAATCCAGGAGCTGATTCTGTGAGCTGGAGCACTGAGCTCAGGAACTCCAGTCCTCTAATCCCATACAGAGATATTGGGCTGGGATGGGAGAGGGCTGCTGGGAACACGAGCAGAAGGTGATGTGATGGTTTCTGCTCCAAACCCACACGTGGAGGCAGCTGCCAGGCAAAGCCAAGCCAAGGCAGCACAGCCAGCACCCCAAGTTTCACCAATGCAGCCACTGCTGTTGCTGGAGGAAGGACTGCGATTTCAGTCTAATTTTAGCCCAGAAAAGTCTCACTGATCACAGCTCAGCAGAGCAAGTGATGGGGATTTTGTCTTCTCTGGGGAGCCCACGTCACCTCCAGGCTGAGCCCCGTGAGCTGTGGCCTCGTGTGATGTGCTGAGTGCCCGGGAGGATGGGGCTCACAGGGACCAGCACAGGAAAAAGCCACCAGCAGTGCAGATCACCTCTTTTGGTAAAAAAAAAAGAGCTAAAAAAGCACTGACAGTTCCTCAAGGGTTTTTCCCCACCACACTTTACCTTCCAAACACCCGTGACAGATCAGCCCTGGTTTGCATACACAGGACAGAGCTGTGGGGTTCAGTGAATGCTGCTGAGGGAGGAGCAGAGCAGGGAAGAGGAGGGTGAAGGTGCAGCTCTGCAATGATGGGGATGAGCTGGAGGCTGGAAAACCAGCACCCCCCCTCCTGCCTGGGGCTGCTTTCCTCTCCTACTGAACCCCCGCGGCCTCACATTGTCACCCCAAAAACGTTCCTGCTGCCCAAGGGCTGGGACAGACCCTGAGAAAGCCCCAGGGCAGGGATGTGTTGGGGTGGAGGGCTTGGGGCAGGGGGTGTCCCCTCAATGCTCCTCACAGGGCCATTTGCAAACATGCCCTGGGTTTTGGGGGCTCTTTGGTGGCCAAACACCCAAGAGCTGACACCAGGCTTGCATCACACCCAGCAGAGCACCCAAAATTCGTGGCTGAATTGAGAGACAGACCTGTGCCCCGGGAGCTGAACAGCCCTCGTTACAAACATTTCAGAGCCTCATCAGGGCCACGGCTCTGTTTTACCGAGATCACTTCCCGTCCCTCTGCGGTTTGCTTGTTATTTCCTGCCCCCCGATCTCGCTCACAGGCAGCTGCTGCTGAACCCGGTCTGTGCCCAACCCGCAGCCCCTCTCTGCCCCCACTCCCCGGCACAGGACCTTCCCTCGTGTCTCCGGGGTCTGTCAGGTGCCCACGGCCCAGCTCAGCCCCTCAGGGGAACCCGAGGAACCCAGGAAACCTGGTGTCCCTGCCCCACACAAACGTGGATGCACAACCCTCCCCCTTGTCACCTGCCTTTCACCTTCTCCCCGACCTTTGACACAAATATTTGGCCCCCCCCAGGTTCCTGTCCTCTTCCCTCGCAGCTCATCTTCCTCCCCTACCCCAGACACCTTCTTTCCCTCGGTTTTCCCAGTCTTTCCATCATCCCCCTCTCGCCTTTCCCCATAACCTGCTCTAGTGAAGGTCTCCCTGCTCATGGCACAGGGTTGGAATGAGATGAGCTTTAAGGTCCCTTCCAAACCAAACCCTTCTGGGATTCTCTGATTAGCACACGATTCCTTCCACCTATTTTTCATTTCTTTGCTTCCCACTCCCCCAAAACCTGTTCCCTTCAATTCCTCCCCACTTCCCTCACCCCACGGCTCGATGTTTTCCATCCAGCCCCATCCTCCACCCTCTCCAGACCCCTGTGCCCCCCCCATCCCCTCCATGGACATACCCTCTCACAGCCCCGTGCCCACGCTCTCCCAGAGAGAGGTTCCCTCGGTGTAGTTGCCCCTCAGGCACAGGAGTAGGAGTTGCTAAACCTCCTTCCTGCCGAAGGGCAGGAGGGAAGAACAGAAATCTCAAAGGGGAAGGGTGTGCTGAAGTGATAAGGGAACCACAACCAGTGAGAAACTGCAGGAGGGTTTCTCAGTCTCTCAGCTGCTCTTCCAAGGAGCACGGGATGGGGTTTGAGCCCGAGGCAGACAACATGAGGCTCCAGGAGTGGAAGGATGCTGTGGCACAGGCTTTGCCTAAGGAAAAGCTGCCACGCTGATGTTACAAAGCCTTCACAGTCCTGGCACAGCCCTCGGGCTGTGCTTTGAGGTCGGCACTGCCAGATCTGCCCATTCCAAACCTCTGTTCCCTAAACCCTCAGCCAACTATGCAGCCTGGGAAGGGCAGGAGCGAGGACTGTCCTCTCCTGGTCATGGCAGCCTGTTTCAGGTATTTACCTTCCAGCCTCGGTTCTTCCTGCCCCTCCTGAAAGCAATTCATGGCTGGTGTGGACAATAAAACCTTTTTCCAGAGCGTCTGGGGTTGTGCCATCTACCCAGGGAGACAGAGCAGCTCCGGATGGGAACACTGATGGCCACAGCCTGGCAGACACAGGGATGAGCTCCGTGTGCCACCACATCCAGTGGGATGCACTTGGTGCCTGAGCTGCCAGTTCTGCTGCCCAGGTCACCATCAGCAGCTGCCAGTCCTGCTCTGGGGGCTTTTTGGGTGATCTCTGAGCTGGTGTTTGACTCGGGACCTTAGGGCTGGAATTTGTCTGGCATCCGGAGGGAACATGTGGAGCAGCTGGAGCAAAGCTCGGCTGCCTTTTAGCTCCGAGGTGAGAGCAGTTTGGAGGGAGGAAGGCAACATTCCTCCCACAAGCTGCTGGATCACAGAGCTTTTCCCCGACAGCCTCCCCCATCCCCTCTCACCTTCTTGTCAGACCCTCCCAGATGGAGGGAGAGAGAACATCTGGTGTGGCCCCTCAAGGAAATTCCCCCCCCCCCAGTTGCAACCTGTCTCCAAAGGATCATATTTCCTGCAGCCAGGAGGGGGCAGGGAGCCTTTCCCCCTTTTCCCTCTCCAGTGGGGCCACCCGGGCTGCCCCCACTGGTGATCCAGCCTGTTCCCAGTGTTCCCACTGCTGACCCAGCTGCTCCCAGTGCCCCCACTGCCAATCCAGCCTGCTCCCAGTGTCCCCACTGCCAGCCCAACTTGTTCCCAGTGCCCCATTGCCAATCCAGCCTGCTCCCAGTGCTCCCACTGCTGACCCAACCTCCTCCCAGGTGATCCAGCTGTTCCCAGTGCCCACACTGCTGATCCAGCTGTTCCCAGCCCAGCACTGGCCGATGGGTTTCCAGCACAGGAAGGCAGTGACTGCGGAGGGCGAGAGGCCCCTCTCTGCCATATGGTTCCCATTACAGCCCTGTGAAGGGGATGTTTGATGGGATCACTGCACCACGGCAGAGGCTTTTCCAAAGGCAAAGCACAGCGTGGGGGATCTGGGCCCCTTCCTCCTCCATCCTCGGAGGACATGGAGGATCCCCTGCAGCACAGCAAGGAAGGGGCTCAACACCCTGGAGAGGCTGTCAGGGCTTTCCCTCAGGAAATGTGGGCTGGGCTGATGGCTGTGGGGATGGATGTGCCCGAGCTCATGGGCAGGATTAGTGAATCCCACACACACGGGACAGCACTGACCCTCCAGCTCCACAGCCAGCTCAGCTCAGCCCATCGTCCCTGCAAGCAGGATGGTGTGGGAAGGAGGGGAGGAGGAGCTGGAAAAGCCTGTCTCCAGATCCTGGGAATCACTCATCTGACCCTTGTTCTTGCAGCCTTGGGATCTCACGTTTGACCCACACCATAAAAAAAAGTGTGGTGCAGATCCAGCATCCAACAGGCCAGTGCCAGAACCAGCACAGCAGTGCCAGGGAAGGGATGATGGAGCCCAGTGGTCATGGCTCCAGCTTTAACCTTAATTCAGCTTCAGGTCTTGGCTCTTGTATGGCTTTGAGCCAACCACTTGTCTTCACCAGTATTTGGGACCCAGGGCAGGTCCCTGCTGCCTTGGCACAGGGTGGAGGAACCCACGGAGGAGCATCTGGACAATTATGAGAATAATTGGGAATGATAACAATTATGCTCATCAGATTTCCGGGGAGCAGAACCACTCCTGCCCACACCCCACGGCACAGAGCTACCTTCCACCATCCCACTCCACTAATCCCCTTTCCATCCACGTTCTGTGCCCGGGCTGCCTCTTGAAAGGCTGCCAGTGGGCAGGAAATCTGCAGCCCAAGTGCTGAGGGATGCTGACAAGGAATAGTTGTGGGGAGGAACAGGGCTGCCTTTGTCAGGGCAACAAAGGGGGACCCACACCAGCGAGGGGGGAGCCTGAGGGAAGCCCCTGCCCTCCCATTCCACTCTCCCACCTTCATCCCTGCCCTGGCTGCTCTTCCCTGAGGAGGAGCTGCTCAGCCCTGGAAGGACCAGGACATGGGGATGGGTTGGTCCCCTGTCCCTGCCTCCCAGTGAGGGGGAAGATGGGGCAGGATGACGCCACTGGGATTCACTGGCTTTCCAGAAGCAGAAGCTGAGGCAAGGAGCAGGCCATTCCTGGGATGTGGCCATGTCTAATGGCATCCATTAAAAATCATTATCTGAAGGGAGTCTCTGCTCCCTGGATCTCCTGTCTCTCTAGGAGCTCAGACAGAGCAAACACAGCAGTAGCTCTGGTGGGAGGATGAGAAGAGACTTTTCCAGGCAGACACAAATCCTCAGGAGTGCCAGATGAAAATTACAGGTTAAAAGGTTCAGGCTGGACATGAGGCAAAAGTGCTTCACTGTGAGAAATCTTGGAAACTCTGGAGAGTGGCACTAATGAGGTGCAATATAAACCTGGTGCAAACAAGCACAACAGGCAAATAGCAGTTCATGCTCCTTCCCTCCCCTTTTCCCTTCCCTTTTTTCCATAAACCATGATCCACCTGGAAACCTCACCTCCTGGTTTACCACATAAATGTATATCCATTTACCATTACACTTTATGTTCCCAGTTCTCCTCACAACATATATTTGCCTCTCAGTGGGATTCATGAAGAGGAATCACATTTTTTATCAGTTTTTTTAGCAGAAGCCAATTCCATTTAACCTGTTCTCTGTCCCCACCTTGGTGGCTCCATGTGAGCAGGTGAGCTGGCCTGGCTGGTCCATACTGTGGGAGATCTCAGAATTCTGGTACAAAACTCCTTCAGCACACCTGAAAACATCTGGCCTGATGTGTCCTTAGGTTGTGGAAGGATCCAAGTGTCCTTCTTCTGTTTTCCTGCCTTTTCCCTCTCCTCTCTCCTGTCTCCGCCTAAAATAATCATTTCCTTGGGGCACTGGATCACGAGGCCCTGTTGTCTCACAAGTCATTTTTCATATCCAAGGAAGACGTTGAGCCAACGTGACATGATGTGTGTTAAAACCACCCAGCATTTTACTCCGCTTCCCAACAGAATGTCTTTGATCCCTCTTCCAAGACCTGTTCAAGAAACCAACCTTTCCTTGTACTGCAATTAATGGGCCTGTAATTACCTGTAATTTTCCCTTTCCTCAAAGACAACCCATAAATGTTACATTGTGGAATGTCACCTGTTATCCACCAAACTTGGTGGAATCACCATCCCTGTGGAGGGATTTAAAAGCTGTGGATGTGGCATTTGGGGTTGTGGGTTAGTGGTGGCCTTGGCAGTGCTGGGGGGACAACTGGACTCAATGGTCTTAGAGGGTTTTTCCAACTTTAATCATTCGATGGGGACCATCTCCTGAGCCCTGAGAGACCCCCTCAAGAGGTTTTGCTGTTTCACCACCTGCCCACGCAGCAAGAGGAGGAGTGAGCCCAGTTCCAGGCCCCAAAACACAGCACAATCCCTTTCCATGGTCCCTCCCTGCACACAACCCCTGTGAGAGCTGCTGTTTGCTGTCCAAATGCAGATTGTGTAAGAAAAACCCCTCACCAAAATCATATTCATAATTAAAGCTCTCTGAAGATCATTCTTTGTGAGCTGCCCTATTTCCAGCCCTCACCTCCAATGTCCCTTTTAGGATCCAAGATGCCACACAGCCCAGGATAGGACCTGGTGCTGGGAAAACCAACCCCTGGAAAGGCACATCAGAGGATGCTGAGGCACCTTGTGTCTGAAAACCCTGAGCTGGCCATATGGAGAGGGTTATGGGCACACCAGAGGAGTGAGAAATGTGTCTAAAGTGTGCTTAACATTCATACTGCAATAATCCCTTCACCCAGATTTAACGTTTTCCATCCCAGAGCTTTTGAAAACAGTGAGGTAAATGCTGCAACCCCCTCAGATGGCACAAAAAAATGACTTAGCTGGGAAGGGAAGGGCAGAAGACACATCTGGGGGACATGGCAGCTGCCTGCAAGAGCTGAGGGTGGACAAAAAGGAAAATAAAAATTCTATCACCGTGCAGGGTCAGGGGGGTAGTTGGAGGCTCACAGGACTGGAGGAAACCAGAAGAGGAACTCCCTTCCCTAATGAGAAGTCTCGTGGGATTTTTGTCAACAAAAAAATAAAGGTCAGGAACCTAGTTTTGAGCTGTATAAGGATGAAGATGCATCCAGCCACTTTGCAGAGCCCAAGAGGTTGGTTCTGACAGACTCTCACTTCGGAACTGGGAATTTGCTGCTCCCATTTAAAACAGACATTGACACTGGGGCTGTTTCAGACTGAGCTTGGTCAGTTGCCCTGCAATTATTTTGTCATCTACATTAATAATGCTGCAGATGTGCCACTCCTGGCCTTAAATACACGACAGCTCAGTTGAGGCACCAGATGTCTTCCCTGCCAGAGCCCTCACACGATGTCTTTGATGGACAAAGCCCAATTTTTGAGGCTGAATTATCAGGTTTTTTCAAAATTGATGCCCACTCCGTGAACAAAAATCAGCAGAAAATGGATCATAAATATGATCTACAAGGTAGCTTAGCTGGTTTAAGTGATCCAAGGGGATTAGACAGATCAGACTGGCTCAAAATGTGGTAGTTACAGCATTGGACTGGGGCTTGGGAGAGCTGGGCTTGATTCCCAACTCTGCTGCTAATTTTTGGATGGCAGTGGACAAATAATTTAATTTTTTGGGTTCCCTGTTCTTCCCCACGACACAGAGCTGCTCTCCTTTGTGAAGCCCGGGGAGATCCCTGGCCGTTCAGGGTTATGTCAGAGCTCAGGGCATTTGTGTTGTTATTAAATCTCACAGTCATGCAACAGCCTCCCCAGGGAAGTGATGAAAGACCTGTCGCTGGAAAGGTTTAAATCCAGGCTGGATGAGGTTGTAGGAGACACACCATCGGGAATTAGCAGGCATTAACGAAGCAGGGATAAGGGAGTCGGGATCTAACAGGTTTTTCTTCCATCTCTGCTCTTTCTGATCAGCTTAATAAAATGGATCTGTCCAGCCCCCCTCCGGCACGTACCGCAGCACACAACAAAGAGGGGACTGCAGCCCGAACGGGGGGGCTGAGCCCCGAAATCTGCACCCCCCCGACACCCCCTGAAGAGGATCCAGCCAGGACAGGCCTCCGCTCGATCCAGAGGGTGCCAGCCCCGAGCCCCCCGGCTCACACCGGGCACGGGGGGCTCGCCCCCCCTTCCACAGCATCTCCTCGCTCCCGCCTGACCCCGGCCGAGAGCAGCCCCCTGGGGACCCCCCACCCAACCCCGGCCGAGCCTCCTCCCAGAACGAAAACTTCCCGCTGCGTCCGGATGGTTCCTGTCCCGGGGGGCAGCACGGGGCGGGGGGAGATGAACCCCCATCTCCCGTGTGGCTCCAGCGGTGCCGCTTCCCGGGGCTCTCCCCGTCTTCGCGTTCCTCCCTCTTCTCCATCCCTTTCTCCCTGGCCGCCCCTCTCCCTCCCCCTCCCCATCTCTCCCAGCCCCGGGCAGAGCCGCGGTGGGCAGCGACCCCCGGGATGGGCGAACCCCCACATTTCGGGGTCCATCATTGTCTGCGTCTCCCGCCGCCTCCCATCCCGTTGTTCTCCCGGGCGGATCCAAGGCTCACCATAAGCCTGGGCTCCCCACGCAGGAGGGTCGGGTGGGTCTGTCCCGGGGCTGGGGGGGGGTCCTGGCTCCCCGTCTCCCGCCGCAGGGGCCGAGCCGTGGGATCGGGAGCCGCTTCCTGCGCGCTCCCAGCGCCGTCTCCCGAGCCCTTTTATCGCGGGGCCGCGGCAGCGATTGGCTCCCGGCGCCGAACCGTCTTCAGCCGCTCGCTCCTTTGTGTGGAGCCAACCTCTAACCCCAAACCTTCGCCAGCCCCTCTCTTCCCAGCTCCCTCTCCCTGCACCCCCACAGCCCCCTCCCCGGCCCAGCGCTGCCCACCCCGAGAGAGTCTCTTCCGCTTTCTGTAATTACCCGCCTCGTAATTAGCTTTTCCAGCCTCTCCCCCCATGAGCTGCGTGTGCACATTGGCCTCGCTCCAGATTTTGGACGCGGCCTTGGGCTCCCTCCGTGTGGCACCCACCCACTCATGTCAGCATCCCAAAGGATCCATCCCTCCGGGCTCTGCAGGCGCCCAATTTGTCCCCACACACCTCAACAGTTTGCAGAGGAAGGATCTTACCGGGCGGCTGCAGAAAAGGGGAATCCCAACGCTCCTCACTTCTCACCTCCCGGGGGAGCAAAGCTGAGCTGAGATGGTTTCAGAAATCCAGGTTTTATTCCATGGAGAGCTGATGAGCCGAGCGTGGGAGAGGGGCTGTGTAAGGTGGGCGGTGGATCTGCCAGGGCAGGGTCTTGTGGGGTGAGCAAAAGCGCTGCCTGGACCATAAAGGCGGCTTCCCCTGGGGTTTGCAGGGCTGGGATTTCCCCAGGAACAAGGCAAAACAGGAATAAATCGTTTAAATAATAATAGTTCAAATCTGGAGGAACTCAGGGATGGTTTCACGGCAGCCAAGGAAGCTGGGATGGCCATGAGCCAGCAGGAACCTGTGGCTCTGACTTCACCTTAACCTCCCAAACCCCTCCAAGGGGGATAAATGGAGACAAAATACACAATGGAGTGGGAATAGCTTTGATATTGATGATGCAGGAGCAAATATTCTTGTTTGGCTCCTCAACACAGCGTGCTGCTGCTGGAAAGAGCCAAACTCCGGCTGGAGGTGGCCCAAAGTCTGAGCCCGGAGGCAGAGCCAGGTGCTCTGTGTGCAGTTTGCCCATAACTCCCTGTACAAAAAACACAATTAAGGAATTTATGGCATTGTTTACCGGACAAGGAGACAGCAGTGATCTGATTTGCCACTTCTGTCACTCTGCATTGCCCAAATAGCGTCTGTGCTGAAGAGTTCCCTGTCACCGAGAGCAAATAAACGAGGAATTCCACTTGATAGTAAAATTAGCTGTTGCCGAGCAGATCCAGACCCAGATGGTCACACAGAGCGGGCAGCGGAGACCAGAGGGCTGGGAAACTGGGATCCATCAGGATGAGGGGAGGAGAAGGGCATCCAGGGGGTCTCCTTGTGTCCTAAAACGAGGGCAGGTGTGCGGGAAGTGAAGGAGCACAGCAGCCACAGGCTGCCCTGGGCTCTGGGCAGGGACACGGGCTGGGTGGGACTCCCTGTGCCTTGGGAAGGGGGTCTGAGGGAGGGGAGGGCGGGGGGCTCTTCCTGCACCCACCGTGGGGGTGCAGGGGGTGCTGAGCTGGGCCTGAGCCCCCAGAGCTGCCCTGGCACAGAGAGACACTGCAGGGCCTTCCTTGTGTGTGCACGGACACACGTGTGCCCATGACCACATGTGAACACACACACACACATGCACGCACTGGGATGCTCGTGCCCTCTCACACATGTGCACATACACAAGCACACCCGTACACCCACATATGCACACACGTGCACACATACATGCGCACACACACACATGCTGTCACACTCATGCCCTCTCACACACATGCACATATGCACACACACACACACATATGACCTCACACATGTACACACTGGCATGCACACATGTGCACACACCCATGCACACACATGTACACACACATGCACACAGACACACGCATGTACACNAGAGCAGGGCCGGGCAGGGTCGGTGCGCTGGGGAGGCGAGGGAGGGCCTGGTGCCGCCCCCAGCGCTGCCCACACGGAGGGGCCTGGCCGCCCTCCTCAGCTTGTGTCCGTGTGGCAGAGCGGGTGAAGGACGCCTGGAGCTGTGCCAGGGCAGGGTTAGGTTGGATATCGGGGAAAGGTTCTTCCCCCAGAGGGTGGTCGGGCACTGAACAGGCTCCCCAGGGTTTGGGCACGGCCCCAAGGCTGCCAGAGCGC
>WEIV01000129.1:349040-378773 GCA_013390005.1 Calyptomena viridis
CCCCGCGGGCAGTGCCCGGTGCCGGGGCACACCCCGTGCAGGTCCCGCTCTGTGCCCACCCGGGAGGGGCCCGGGGGGCGCTGGGACNGTCCGTGTGGCAGAGCGGGTGAAGGACCCCTGGAGCTGTGCCAGGGCAGGGTTAGGTTGGATATCGGGGAAAGGTTCTTTCCCCAGAGGGTGGTCGGGCACTGAACAGGCTCCCCAGGGTTTGGGCACAGCCCCAAGGCTGCCAGAGCTCCAGGAGGGTTTGGACAACACTCAGGGACAGGGTGGGATTGTTGGGGTGTCCTGGGTTGGACTGGGTGATCCTTGGGGGTCCCTCCCGACTCAGAATACTCCGTGTGATTCCGGGGGGGGGTGGAGGGCCCTGCCCCGGCCGTGCCGCCCCCGGGGGGTCCCGCGGGTGTCCTCCGGGGGAGAGGCAGCCTTGGGCCCCGGTCCCGGCAGAACCTCACCCGGGCTGTCCCCGCAGAGAGCAGTGGCGAGGAGGGCAGCACCGTGGTGCGAAAGGAGCGGCGGCGGGAGACTTCCAATCCCATGATCCAGAAGGTGAGGGAGCACCGAGGGGGCCTGGCAGGACCTGCTCTGTGACCTGCCTGCGGGGACCTGCCAGGCTGCAGCCAGGCCCAGTGCTGGGGGTCCTGCCCCTCATCCCTGCCGTGTCACCCCACAGACCCGGCGCTGTGCCAGGGACAGGCCGGAATATGCTCCGAGTAGCAGCGAGGACGAGGATCCTGCCAAGGACATCGGGGTCACCTACAAATCCACCAGGTCGGCGGTAAGGACGGGCAGCAGGGGGGCTGGGGGTCAGCTCAGTGGGACTGGGGATCCCACACTTCAGAGAGGGGATTTGTGGATGTGGCATCAGCCATTCCCTCTTTTTTTATCTATAGATCCACCTCCTTGTCTTCTCTCAGCAGTCCAGCACCTTGTGCTGGGTTTACTTTGACTGTCCCTCCTTCCACAGGAGGCCATCAAAGGTTGGCCTTTCCCTCTCAGAGGTGGGAATTAGAACCCCAGGATGCCACTGGACTTGCCCATTGCACAGAATTTTCAGGAGAGGGAGCAGCTGGATCAGCTTTGCCCAGTTGTTGGGTTCATGTTTTCAGTGTTGGAGCACCTTACTTCATGAAGAATTCAAGAAGAATTGGCTTAGAAGGTGCCAGTTTGTCCTTGTCACTCCCGATGGAGTAAGACTCGCAGAGAGGTCATTGTTTTCTTGGGATTGATGGGTGTGGTGTCCTGGTAACATCTGGAGTGCAGAGAAATCAGCTGTAAAGTTTGGGCACAGCTCAAATTCCTCTTCCCAGTAGATTTTACTCTTAATTCCCTCCTGATCCAGTGAGGTTTTGCCCATCAGTGTGAGCCTGGGGCAGGATATCAGCAGGATGAGAAGCAGGTATCCACATATGTTCCTCTCCAGAGCTATTTCCTTATTACCTGTCCTCTGTATAAATGGGAATAATGCCTGACTGTCCCCAGGCAAAGCTGCAGGGTCAGACCAAGACCTCCTTGTCACATTAGAGAAATAACCTTGTGCTGTGATTATTCACTGCTTTGGCTGCTCCCACGGGGGTCCCTGTTTGCCCTCTTTGGTGGAGAGAAGGAAAGGACAGGAGTTGACAGCTTTGGGACTCCACAAGCTTTTGGCTCCCAAGTTGGATTTGTGTCTAATTGCTGTAATTATTCTTCAGTTGCTGTGCAGCTGTTCACAAAGATCTGATAAAACATAAGAGAGGTTTCTGTTCAGTCCATTAAAGAGGAAGGTAAACCAGATCCCTGTGTTAAAACTGAATTTTGGCCACCCCGAGCTGGGTCAGAAGTTCAGATGTAACATCCTGTGTGTGGGCAGGAGGGTCCTGTGATTGAAGTGTTGGACATGGGACACCTGAGCGCAGCTTCCAGCTGAGCTGGGGCCGAGTGGGAAGGAGTAAAATAAGGCCACGTGTTTCCTGACTGCAGCCTAAAATTTGGGAGCAGTGGGGAATTGGCCTCCAGCCCGTGGGCAGATGCCAAGGGGCAACAGAAACTGGTAGAAGATAAAAGCAGGTGTGTCCAGTTCTGGCTCTGTGACAACCCTTCAGGAGTTCCCTGTCTTGTCCAGGTTTTCCCTCCACTCTTGCCAGAAGTTCTCCTTGCTTTTCAGAAACCTGTTGGCCCAGAAGACATGGGAGCCACAGCAGTGTATGAGCTGGACACGGAGAAGGAGAAGGACGCCCAGGCCATCTTTGAGCGCAGCCAGAAGATCCAGGAGGTGAGTAAACCTTGCTCTGAGGAGCTGGTGGTCTGAGCAGCAGTGCCTGTGCTTTACTCATCCCCTTCTGCACACCAGGAAGAGTGGTGGTCTCTTCTTCCCTGGAAATTTGGAAAAAAAAAAGAGTGCAACCCTTGCAAATAGGGGAATTTTATGGCTTTTTTTGGCATCTCGGTGTTAAGGAACACAAGGTGGGAAGAGAGAGAGATGAAAGCTAATCTGTGTCATGAAGCTCTCCTAATCCTTAATCTTTTTGCTTTCCTAGGAGCTGAGAGGAAAGGAAGATGATAAAATTTACCGTGGCATTAATAACTACCAGAAGTACGTGAAGCCCAAGGACACGTCGATGGGAAATGCCTCTTCAGGAATGGTCAGGTGGGTTGGGCTGAGCCTCACAGGGAGGACTGGGACCATCCCAAAGGCACCCGTGCAGGCTTGAGCTTTGCTGTCACTGCCAGTTTTTGTCAGTGTGATGGGGCTGGTTCTGGCCAGGCCCTGCTGCAGGGTCGCTGTGCAGGGACCCTGATCCCTCTCCCACCCTTCCAGGAAAGGGCCCATCCGTGCTCCAGAGCACCTGCGGGCCACGGTGCGGTGGGACTACCAGCCTGACATCTGCAAGGACTACAAAGAGACTGGGTTCTGTGGCTTTGGGGGTGAGTGGATGGTCCCTGCAGCCAAACACGTGCAAAGGGGTCCAGTCGAGCACTGATCCTGTGTTTGTGGTGCTGAGACTGATTTACAGACACTTGTGTGCAGGGCTGGGGGGTGATGCTGGGGCTGTTTGTGGAATGTTCTTGTCATTCATTCTAACCCTTCTGAAAGCCCACGGCCTCTAATTAGTAATTATGGGAGTTCTGGGAGGGACCCTGGGCTTGTTCCAGTGACCCACGTTCCCACAGGTATTGGGTCCACTGAGGCCATGTGAGGGATAGGATTTCCTGTTCTTTATCCCCCTTCCCACGTGTGAAACTGCTGGCACTGTCCCCGTGGCACACAGAGGATGATCCCCACAGCCTGTCAGCACTGAGGGATACTGGGCACCAAGGCAGCTTGGCACTGCCCTGGAGCGGGGAGCAATCGGGTTTCACCTGCTGGGCAAAGCTCAGGCTGGCCCTGGAGGAGGTGTCCTGGTACCAGGGTGCCCTCACAGCCTGGCTGTTAACTCCTGTTCCCTTGTGCTGCTCAGACAGCTGCAAATTCCTGCACGACCGCTCGGACTACAAGCACGGCTGGCAGATCGAACGGGAGCTGGACGAGGGCCGCTACGGAGTCAATGGTGAGGCACCTCTGTCCTGCCTCTCCCAGAGCCCTGGGTGGAGGAGGCCACCAGATCCTGCCTTTTCTTACATCCTGCAGTGGATTTCTGTCCAATGAATCCAAGCCTTGGTGTGTGCAGTCCCAGAGCTGTGGGACTCCCTGCTGCAGGATAAGCTTAGGGCCAGTAGCCACTGACAGTGCTGAGCAGTTGTGCTGCTTTCAGACAACTCCACCCAAAAGGGTGATTTCCTTGGGCTCTCTGTGAAAGGAGAGCACTGCTGTGGGTCCCACAGGCAGCTCTAGGGAGATGGGACCACCTGTCCTCTGCATGCTGGGATGTTTTCCTGGGCACATCACTGTTTGTCACTCAGTGTCCATAGCTGTGGCCCAAGGTTCATGCAGCTTGGGGGCAACATGGTGTTCTCTGTTCAGTTGTAGCCAAAGAGTTTGGTGACAGCTGGTTTGGAAGAAAGTCTAAAAAACATGAGAAGGCTGGAGGATGTTTCTCTTTATAGCAGTGAGTGGGTGAGGTAGAAAAGAATTTGGTCTTGTGAGATGAGCAACAGGCCCGCTGGCTCATTAGCCCTAATTATAGCAGTCCCACATGTGCTACTGGCATCAGCAAGACCCAGATGCCAGAGCCCAATTGTTTCCAGCACAAATCCAATCCCACCTGCTGTGCTCTTCCCATGATTAATATTTCATGCCCCAGACGTGGGCTGGTCTAGTTCACTCTCTCTTGTGCAGACGATGAAAACTACGAGGTGAGCAGTGATGAGGAGGACATGCCTTTCAAATGCTTCATCTGCAGAAGCTCCTTCAAGAACCCTGTGGTCACCAAGTAAGTGGTTGTTTGGCATGAGGAGCCACGTGTCTGCTGTGGATCCAGCTCACGAGTCCCTCAGTGTTGAGGCAAACGCTGCCCACAGGCTGTGGGTGGAACCTGCTTGTCTGCCGTGGCTTTCTGGTGGGTGGGGAAATCCTCTGAGAACAGGGAGTCTCATAACTGAATCTGGAGAATCCTCTTGGAAGGGATCTCAAGCCCTTGTCCAAGATTTTCACAGATGTTGCCTCATTAGATAATTTTTCCTTGCAAACCCAAGATTTTGGGGTTGCCTTCATTCCTCCTGGAATGGCACACTGCATTGCCTGAGCACAGGAATGGGAGCACGGGGCAGCCAAGAGCTTGGCAAGGATGAGCAGGAGGCTGAGGGCAGCCCTTTCCCAATTGTTTGCTGTCCTGGTGCCTGTGTCACAAGAGCTCCCTGGTGTGCTCTCACTCCACATCAATGAAGCAATGCCAGAACACCTTTTGCAGCCCCTGGGGACCAGCAGTCAGTAATTTGTGACTCCAGGACACAGTGATTGTGTCTGGTGACTTGCACTGTGTGTCCGTACAGGTGTAGGCACTACTTCTGTGAGAGCTGTGCCCTCCAACACTATCGCAAGTCCCAGCGCTGCTACGTCTGTGACAAGCAAACCAACGGGGTCTTCAACCCTGCAAAAGGTAACAGACTCCTGGGGAGGGGAGAAACCTTCCAGGGGAACTGCAAAGGCACCAGCTCCTGATGGATCTTCTTGGTGTTGGGCCTGGCTCTGAGCTGGAGCTCACAGCTCTTGGCTGCCAGCAGAGCTTGGTTAGTGCCAGGAGATAAATCATGGCCTGGGAGGCTCCAGGGTGCAAAGTGAGGGTCTGTGCTTGCCCAGGGTAAAGAATTCAGGGAGTGCTGGAGAGGGAAGGGGAATATACCAGGGGAGCAGAGGCAGCAGCTTGTCTGTCAGTAATGCACTGATGGAGTGACAGTAACAGCTCATGCCTGGACTCAGCAAACAGGGCTCTGAGCTCAGCCTCTGTAGGTGAAAGATTTTTGGGAGCTGCCCTAGTTCTGGATGTTTTTATAACACCTGGCTTTGATGCGGATTTTTGTGTCACCTCATCGTGCCTCTTCCTGTTTTTCAGAGCTCATGGCAAAATTGGAAAAACACAAAGGGGAGGAAGAAGAGGAGCAGCAGTCAGACCACGGAGAGGATCCGCAGTAGCAAAGCACCCTGTTTTGTATATAATTGAATAAAGTTTTTGTAGGAGAAAAAGAAAACCCTCGAGGCTGGAGCCAGGGGTTCCGTATCCAGCCAGCAGCTACTGGAACAGTGGCCAGCTGTGCTGGACTCCCTGTTTGCTGCTCTGGCACAACAGGGAAGGTCAGACTCTCAAAGAGTTGTGGCTGAGTAGAGCTGTTTGCTACCCCCAGGACCCCAGTGCAGCTGGGGGGGGATGCTGAAGGTGCTTCCTAACCTACTACTTTTGGCCAAGGTGCTGCTGTTTCACTCCTAACTCTGCACTGATCCTGCTGCTGTGTATGTAAAACCAGCCAAGTTATTTCAATCCCAGAATCTTTGAGCATGGAGCAAGCTGGAAGCACAGACAGGGATGAGAAATAGCTTGTATTAACTTCATCCTTTACCCTAAAAATGCTAACTCAGGGGCAAGCAGGCTGGACACTGCAGTTACTGGGGATTAAGAACTCCTCTTTTGGTTCCTGGAGCTCGAGAGGGATGGAATTCAGTGGGCAGGCTCTTGAATCAGCCCTGTGTGAGGAAACCCAGCTCCAGCTCCAGCCACTCAGCCCCAAAGGTCTCATGCTGAAGGATACTGTGCTTTTTTTTTTTCTCTAAGTACCAAAAATTCAGTCTCTGAGAGAGGGATAAGCAAAATTTCCTGGTTTGCCATGAAGATCTATTTACTATAATAAGATTAAATCAGGAACCAAACCTGATGCTGAGGAGGATCGGGCCTGACCTAACAAATGCTCCTGTGCTGGGAGAATGGTTTTACTGAAACTTTCAGAAAAGAGCAAGTGCAAGAGTTGAAATGCCTTTGAAACATGAAGGCAGCTGCACTGAACTGAGACCTGTATGAAAATAAGGAGAGCAGAACAAGTGTGCACAGCCAGCCTGTGTCACCCTCTGATCTACTCCATCATCCTGCAGAAACAGCAGACTTAAAAAAACAACTTCAGAAATACTTTATTTGTTTTGGCAAAAAACTAGAGTAACAAACTTTATCTGGGTTCAAGTACAGTTTATAAACACAAGAAGGACCTGTTGCCAGCACCACTACTCCCATCAACTGCACCTACACAGGGGTTCTCAGTGCTTCAGTGAAGAGTAGACAACCTCCAGCACCCAATGGTCCTTGGAAAAGTCAAACTAAAAGCCTTAAATACACCTCAAAAAAAACCCCAAACATCACGGAATGGGGGAGAGCTGCCACAGCAGCAGGGCAGAGTCACACAGCCATGAATCACAGGGAGCCACGTGAGCAGCTTTTATCTGTCAGGGAAGGCAGAACAGCAAAGGGAAGGGTGAAGTTCAGTTCTGTACAAGAGTTGTGAGCAAGACGATTTAGCAAGAAAATCAACTTACTTTTCCTCTGTGCCAGAGGGAATATCACTGAGAACAAGCTGGTAAGTGTTTTGTGCTGTGAAACCAGCCCAGAGAGGATGAGGGTGAACTGGATGGGGATAAACAAGCTGGTACATGGTACAGGCATCCACTGCTCTGGTGACACAGGCAGCTGGGAGGGGAGGCTGGAAGGCCCTGTCTGACCTGGAGTTCAGGGTGCTCAGCATCCAGTGAGGACTCTTCAAAAGCCCTCTCCAGACCTGGAAGAGTGCAGTGCTGCAGAGGAATGCTCAATGCAGCAAGTGCCTGCAATGGCACCGGGTTGTCTTTGATCTCCCATTTTCCATCAAGAGCAGTAACTAAGAACATAATTCCTTTTTTTCCCCATCCAAACTTGCCCTGTGCCAACACTGTAACAGGAATCTGACTAGTTCTAAGAGAATGCCCACAACTAAGAGCTGCCCACCTCCCCTCAACTCTAAGGCACCCTTAAAAGAGAAAGACCCAAAGAGGGCAGGGACATGCAGCCTCAACTGTGATATGAGAAAGCCAGTGATCTTTAGAAACACATAAATAGAGACCAGAACTGCACAAACTCACTCAAGCCCCTCGAGTGATCTACCAGTGCTCAGCTGCAAGGACGGGGGCTCTGGGCACTGCACCTTCTGGAATATTCCACAGTCCCTTGGGTTGATCCTTTTCCGGCTCAGGTCTGTCCATTTGTTTCCAGGCTACTTAAGTAAACAGGCAGCTGAAGTTCCTTCCCAAGGACCTGTAAACTCGTGTGTGTGTAACATTCATCAGCTTTTATGAACAGGACCAATAAATTACAATGTCCAGAAAGAAAGCTCCTCCAGAGCTCAGTGTAGTCCCTATTTTTCTCTAGAATTCCCAGTCATCCACATCCAGCTGCTCCAGATTTGATACCAGCCCAAAAATGCCACTGGGATCCTGGGGCCGTGTCCCTTCCAAGTTGGTGATGGGGGTGACGGGGCGCAGGAGTTCCGGGAGTGCTTCGGAAGCGCGGCGCTTGATCTGCACAGACAGGAGAGACCTCGGCTGTTCGGGGGCTGCTCCAACCTGGGCACCAACCACGGGCACAAAATGCCCCGAGAACAGCCCACCTTCCAACTCTAGTTCTAAAGGATCACCACACTGCTGCAGTTAGCCACCAAACTGACTTAATCCTTCACATCACAGAAAACAGAAGCTCCAAGTTCCCCCCCTTTGCAGCAAGACAATTACAGCAAAGCCCCTGTGCTTTACCTGCACAGAAAGGAGCTCCTTACCTGCTTGAAAAAGGGGTGACTGAGCAGAGTGCCCGCACTTGGCCTGTGGGAGGGAGGTAGAATGAGGTAAGCACACAAGGAATTGTGTCAGTCTTTGAAGTCAGGTAGTGTAAGAAAGAAAAGACCAGGGTCCTTCCTCCCTCTCCCATTTCTCAGCTGTTGCATATCTCCCTGTTGTCAACAGCAGCACTGTTTACTCAGTATTTATTATCATCCAGTATTTTATGCAAGGAGTTCAACCTTCTTTTTAACCTTCCTTACCTACTTTGCACCCTCCCAACACCTGGGCAAGAACAGTTTCTGAGCAATGGGACACACTAGAGAAGTCTGTCATGGCTGTCAATGACCTTTCCTCACTACAGAGGAAAATGCAGCTTAATAATAATGATTTCCCATCATTATTCTCTGCTGGCTGAAGAGCAGCCGTTCAAGTGATGGGAACGGGATAAAAATGGTCTCACAGAGGCCAGAAATTCAAGTTGTTCAGTTTGTTTTCTTGATGTGCAGCACCACTCTACCCCACAATGGAGGGAGCAAAGGAATTCTTCAGGCTTTCAGCCAGAAAGTGCTCAAAGTGTTAACACTGCTCTGGTTTTACTGCTTTCCCCAAGATCCAATTGTTGGACTGCTTTCCCAAAGAATCTCTGTGGGGTCCCACAGTTTAATTAGCCCTGGAACAGTGCAGGTCTGAAGAGCAGCTTTACCTGATATCGGGGTTCCGCTGGAGGCACTGCTCCACAAAGTTATGGAAGTAGCTGGAGAAGGTGCGGAGATAAGGATGCAGGGCTGGCTGTCCATTGGCTGCTTGCACGTTGCTGATGGCCATGCTCTCCCCCATCCCATAATTAGCACTGGAACGGGACGTCTTCATAGTCAGCTCATCAGCAGGAATCGTGGTGGTGTCCAGCAGGCAGGGAACAGTTCCATTGAGCTTTTCCAAGAGCATCTGGAAGAGCAAGGCACAAGCAACATCACACACGGTGAGGCACGGTTAAGGTTTCCCATTCCCTTGTGTCTTCACATCCCAGTGGAGCAAAGCAGTTCCACGTGCCAGGATGATGAGAAAGGAGCAGCTTTCAAACCTCACCTGAGTCGAAGGCATGTCTTTAAATGGGACGTGTCCATTTGCCAGCTCACAGGCCGTTATCCCCACGCTGTAAATGTCAGATTTTGCATCGTAACCCTGGAGGTTCTACATGAAAGGGAAAGGAAAAATTAGCCCTGGGGACTTAGATGTGATTGATTGGGCAAAACTCATGATTCCATATGCAAATCAGCAAACCCAGTTGATTAGAGCAGGAACAGTACAACCCACAGATAGGCTGGTTTATTGTGGTGGGTTTTTTTTGGTTTGTTAAAACAGATGAGGGCAACATTTATGCAACTGAAATGAGCCAGCAAGTGGGGATGGCATCTGCCTTGGGGTAACTGGCATCTGAAGTGACACTTTGCTAATGAGATAATCTGCAGAGGTACCTACAAGAAAGCTGCTTAGTCAAACAGATCAAATTCTACCCACCTGCCCTGTGCCCACCCCACATTCTGTCTCCTCTAGTCCCTAACCCTTCCTTTTCTTTGCATTTTTACACCTTTACTCAGAATATTACACAGAGATACCACAGATCACTAAGCACAAGCAGTGTTTTTTGAACTCACCTGCTGCAAGACCTCAGGACTGAGCCAAGGCAGCACTTTGATGCTGTATTTGGGGAAGTCGTGAACAACTTTGAGTCGCTGTCCATGGTTGATCATGCTCAGGTTGCTCCTCAGGCCAGAGAGGTAGACCTTCCCATCTACAGAGATCAGGATATGACTGGCTTTAACACTCCTGGAAAAAAAATGGAAAAAGTCGGGTTCCTTGCCTGGGAAGCTCAATGCACAGGACAATCCCTGATCAGCCTCCTACCACGAGGCCAAGACCATTTCTACAAACATTAACATGACTATTCACCCCCTTTGCACATTCCCAAAGAATGTTTCTGTGTCAAGGATTAAAACTTATGCATTGTGGTTTCAGATACACAGTGGTCTTTGGGATAAGTTTGTTCCACAGTGACACTTCCATGCAGTTTAGGAAGATCAGTGATATCATCTCCCATGAATATCAAACTGCTCTGCTCTAACAGAAAAGTAACACAAAACATAATGTGTTCTGTCTCCTGAATCCTCCTCTCTGCTCTACTCCTGAGTATTTCCTGCAGAAGGGAAATGGATCAGTTTACTCTGTAATACCTATGTACGTAGCCCATGTGGTGGATGTAGTCGAGTGCTTTCAACACCCCCTGCAGGATGTATGCAATGGCCAGTTCACTCATCCCATCCATGAAATGGGTACAGATTAGATCTTTTGCAGAGCCTAAAAAGAAACAAAACACCACCTGTCAGAAGAGAAGCCCCAAGGATTCTTCAGCTCTTTAATTTTATTTCACAGGATGTGATGGTTAAAGGTATCCCCTCTCCACCTACCATAGGCCATGAAAGATGTCACTACCCACAGCTCATTGTCAGCTATGAAAGTTGCTTTGTATGGCACAATGTTAGGGTGGTTGAAGAGCTTGGAAACATGAAGTTCCCCCTAAAATAAAAAGATATTTTGACTAAATTTAGTAAATGCAGAAACATGACTGCAGTATTGATAAGCACTGCTCTTGCTGTCTCTTCTTTCCTGAACTTGCACTAGGGATTGGTGTTACCTGCAGGAAGGTGACCATTTCATTTGTGCAGGCCTCCAAGTTCACTCTTCTCACTGTGACATACTCTCCTGTGGGTTTGTACCTGGCCAGGTTCACAACCATCAAGTCTTCAAAGCCTCTGCCTAAAACAAAAGGCATTAAAGCTTCAGCAATACTTCTGCAACCACATGTCTTTGGAGAACTCCAGCCCTTGACCTTTCAATAGTTGCACTCACTCACTGAAACTATTTTTGGCCTTGTGAAAAGGAGTAATTGTTCCATCAGATACCACTTTCCTTAGCAGGTATCCCACTCATTGAGAGCAACCCTCTTTGCCAGTAATATTATCCTGTCCTTCAGATCCAGGACTGAGGTAGAAATGAAGTGATTAAGACCACCAAGGACAGGTTCCAGGCTCCTCCTGCTGACTGCACTGCACACGCAGCACCATTAACCCACCTCTCAGGTGAGAACTTTTAGGACTGGCATCTCATTTTTTATTCAAGTTTAAAATCAAGGATAGCAGTCATCTAATGTCAAAAACAAGCAACCAAGAAAAGGCCAACAAATCTGCAGAAGTGAATTTTCTTTGCAAAAGAGACCTTGATCCTCCAGAATTACCTATGATAGTGAGCAACTCATAGCAGCTGCTGTCTGGTAGGAAGTTGCTCATGGTGTCCCTTTTAGGGGAAGACGCTATCGACTCGGAGCTCGCCTCATTTGTCTGGGGGAAAAGAAAAGGAACTCAGGTCAAACAGGAAAGATCACCTGCTGGAAAAATCATCTGCACCTTGTATCATCATACACCTCAAAATAATGACAGTACTGAACACAGAGGAGGATTTAACTGCTGTTAAAATAATTTTAAATGGTCGTTTATCAATTGAAATTCAGGAGATGCCTCATTTCAGAAGATCCAGACAACTGTGTTACAAAACAAGTAACAGGCTGTTCATCACTGTAAGCTGGAATTTATTCAGGAATATTTGGATAAAGCCAATTATTATTTCCCAGTGCCTAAGCACTGCTTGAAGTGCCTTTCTCCCATTAATTACAAACTTCTGGGCCACCATCCTGTAGCCTGAGAAAGAGCCAAAGGGAAGCTTGTTCCCAGCACTTCCCTGTCCCATGGCAGTTCCTGGTGGATGCTGGGGCTCCTGGTTTTTAGCTGCTCACCTGGGATAAGCCCAGCACAGCTGAAGCTGCTTAGCTGAATGGTACAAGTGATGAGGAAAATCAGACACACGTGAAAAGAGAAGCTCCAAATGAAAGCAAAAACTGCAAATAATTAGTGCTTACTAAAAAAAAAAGGGAAAAATAAGCCCCCACACCACACAGGGAAGCAGCATTCCCAAGCCTGCCAGCTTTCCCTCACATCTCACATAAAGCCTTCTGCCTTATTTACATACACATAAATTTTCTCAAGCAGGATTTTACAGATGATAAACTTCAGTGTTCTTTTAAGTTCCCTTACACCTTCCAACTCTAGTTCTAAAGTCACAAGGAGAGCATCCCAACAGGGATTAAAATTTATTTGGTGTCAAAATCATATTTAGTTATCTCAAATTTCCAGCACATTAACTCCTCCTGACATTTGGAATGCCAGCTCAATTTTTCCACCTCATTCTTCATCAACTGCAAATGCCCTTTATCAGACCTTTTCTCATGGTACATGAAGCAGAAAAAGTTTGTGCCTTTTCCCAGTGTGACAGCAAACTCTCTTTTTCATTTCCATCACTGAAAGATGAAACAACACAGTGACAGCTGAGAAACAAGGGACTTGCTGGTCTGCCCTCAGCCCAGGGTAATGCAGAGCAGAGACAGGAATTTGCTGTAAATTACCTCCAGGTCCCCACGTGTACTTTGGGAATAAACTAAGAGTTGCACTTCCCAAGTTCCACCTCTTCAACTGGCTTTGAACATCACACTGCCTACCTTTAAAATAGGTGGGTTTTTCCATTAAGGGAAAAGGCAAAATTTGAGGTTTGTGATCAGTGCTATGGTCTAATTTCAGCTCTAACTCAGTCCTGTTTCAGGATCAGCATTCCCAAATCCTTTCTCCTAGTCCTAACACTACACTCTTGTTCCCTGGCTGAGAACAGGCAACTTCCCATTCAGGATTTCAAACTTCTGCTAAGGAGGCCTGTCAGCTCTGATCTCAATTGTATCATTCATTACTTCTTCCAGAAATTTCACACAGTCCTGTCAACAGCAAGATTGCCAGGAGAGACACACAGGGAAATGGAAACCTCTGAAGCAGAAAGGCACCACCAAGGAGATGGAAGCAGGAGGCTGGGAAGGAGTTATGGAGCAGTGACAGCTGGTGAGACACTGAGCAAAATGTAAGTGGTTGCTTTATTAAAGTCCACTCCAGATAGAGCATAAGCCAACAAAACAGATGCAAATAATTAAATAAATGTAATCTTATTAATGGTGTAGGCTGTACAGTAATGGCAAAATACTGTAAATTCCCTTTTTAAAAGTCTTCCAGTATGAGGTGTTCACTCACCTCTCTTCATGTTAGCAGTGACCAATAACAGAGTTAATGGAAAAGGAGCTCTACCAGAAACTTATCAACATCATACAAGAGTTTAAAAAAAGGAAAGTTAAACTGAAATGTCGTTTATGAGATACTGCAAAAAGCCCCTCAGTGGTTTCACACGGGATAACTTTTGGTGTATGTTCAAAAGCAAAAGCAGCTGCAAAATGAAGTCCCCTATGAGCAGCTTTATGGCATGACATCCATTCAGAGCTGCCTTTACAGCTTCTGGAGCTGATTTTAATTTGACATAGACTCTAAGGAAATTAATCCTTGAAAGGCAACTACGGGTGTAAATGCCACACCACCATCAGTTATGTGATGCTTGCAAGGATCTGCATTTGCCAAATGACATTCCCCTGAATTAAGGAGTATCAGTTTTGTTCTGCTGTCTTCCTCTCCACCTCCTCATTCTCTTGCTCATTTTCAGCACAAGGAACAAAGATCTTCCTCCCACCCCTCTCCCCAAATCATTTACCTTTCTCTACAGCCCTGCTGGAAAAAAAGAGGCTTTTATTTAAATGTAAAAATCAAAATGAGAATCAGCAAAAGTGTCCAAACCCCAAGTGAACACTTTAACAAAACCAAAACAGATGCTAATCTCAATTTGCTTCCAGCCCAGCATATGTGGAACACTCAGCCATTTAAAAAAGGTGTGAATTTACTCGATTTTATGGAAAATATTCCAAATACAGCTATCTGCAGCTTTGTGTGTGCCAGTAAATTACAGGCACGGGCACAAAAATCAATCACAAGCAGTTACAATCAAATCACACTTAATTTAAGTGTTTGTAATTATCTTAAACTACAGCAACACCTGCACACAGAAATGTTTCAGTGTGATGTGGGGAAATCATTTAAAGAAAGATATTGTATTGTAAGTTGTGATATTTTATGTGTTATGTAAAGGTTTCAGCTGCCAAATTTTGGCTGCATATTTCTGAACACCCCCTGTCTGGGAGTGATTTTAGTGTTTAAGAGGCAAAGCAGGCATGATATGGACCCTGAAGAAGACCATCAACCCAACCTCTTCTGATTCTTCAGAGAATGACAGATCTAAATCACCTCAAAAAGAGACCCTCGAGGGGCTGGGCCGAGGTGATGACAACACAAATACAAATCCAAGAGATTAAAGTTTAAATTTTTGACATATCACACGTAGTTTGAAAACCACACACCAAAATCTCCTCTCCAGGGTGAAACCTGTTTCCACACTTGTAGAGCTAAATATAGAGATGAGATATATATAACTAAGAGAAAAAAGAAAAAAATCAAACTTCCACAAGGAATAATCTCCATGCAATGAACCACAGCACCACAGCCTGCACAAGTCACTTACTTTTCTCCGAGAGTCACCCGGAGGCTGCTCTGGAGTAAAGAAATTAATTGTTCACCATGTTGTGTTCAACACAAACCCATTAAAATATAGTTGGAAAACTGAGTAAATAACCCTACATGACACTTTTTGATACTAAATATAGACAATTTTTTGTTTTATACAAAGACATTTAATTAACACATAAAATTGCGATACACGTGTGGGATTAAAGAGATTCAAACTGTGCTACTGTTCATATATTTGACAGAAATATAAGATGAATTTTTTATTTTAGCCCTAAATATTATCCCTCTGTCATCTCCCTGATCATTCCAAGAGGTTGGACTGGCTGATCTTTAAAGGTCCTTTCCAGCTACTCAGTGATTCTAAACACTTAAATACAAAAGAAACTATCTAAAATTATTCAAAGTAATAAAAATTCTTCCACTCCACCTGGAATCTCAAGATCTAGACATATTTTCTATGCTCCGACTGTTTTCCATGTCAGTGATCAGGAATTCTGCATCCTAGTGGGCAATTTGGGGTTTTAGGAGAGCACAAACCCATCAGCTCTCTGCAGACACACTGGGGAGCCATCAGCAGTTTCAAAGTCCATTTTTATTCAGAAAATCTTAATTAACTTTCCCAAACCCCAGATCCATCTTCTGCACAGGAAAAAGAGTGGTTGTGCTAAGGAATACATAAAATAGTTCTGTCAGCAGCATGGAATTGATTTCCAAATAACTTACTAGATATCTTGGATACTTCCACATTAAATTCCTGTGTTTAACCAGCTTGAATAACCACATCTAGTGCTAAAATCAGATTTATTCATCTCTTTTAGTGTTAAGATACACCTTTACTACCAAACTAACAGACTTTGCAGCTAAAATAAAACATTTCTAATGATGTCACCTCACAGGAATAAAACTTACCTCCAAACAGCTCGAACTCCCTTAAACCCTCTACAATGAACTTCTCAGACACCCACCGCTGAAAGGAGAAAAATCCTCCACATAATCAGTTATTCCACCTAAAGACAAGTTTCTTTTCCCTTTCCCCCAAAAAAACAACAGGAGAATCACAGAATTTCAGAGATTCTCCTGTGGTGTGCAATTGATTTGCTGCATCATCAGTTACATCCTCACTTTGGACAAGGATGTTCCCTTTTTGTGACAGTGACATGCACCCAGCAATGTTATTCCCAACCAACATGCACTAAAATGAACATCATTTTAATCATTCCAACAAGTTTTTATACATGCACACACAGCAAAAACAACCAGCATGCTAAATCTCCCTTATACAGGCAAATAAATTTGGGGGTTTGGGTGCAATGAGTGTAAAAAAAAAGCTTCAACTATATACAATGATGTGATATCTTTGAGATTTTAAATATGTTTGGTTATATCTATTGAATCAATGCAAAATTAGAGCACGAAGATTTTTAAAGCTGTTGTTCTCTTCCAGAATTCATGTTTGAAATTCCCAGCATTAGGTTGTACAGAGGAATGTTTTTACCACTATCCAATGCTGTAATTCAAAGAAAAATATATATACACATAATATTCAATAGAATGTGCAACTTTAAGCTTGCAGAGTGTTGGTCATGAAATTAGCATTAAACAATAAATCACAAACATTCCCGGAGTAGAATTTGTCTATTTGGAAAATTAATTTAAAATACAGCTCGTGTTTTTTAGTGCAAGGGAAGCCGGTCCTAGAAAGCACCAGTGATTCTTTACATGATAATGACTCAAAACTTATACATAACAATACCATTTTGTGGCAGAAAACCTCCTCACTTAAAAAAGCAGAATAAAACAAAGCTGTTGCGTTTAGCTTTGCAAGCAAAGCAAAGGGAAAAAAAAACACAAATACAAACTGTCTGTGGTGTGACAGAAGTGAGGCAGCCACTTCTTAAAGAAAGGCCGAAAATAAACAGCATCATGGCCCTTTTTTTTTTTCATTGCAACGCCCATTACAGCACTGCACACCAGGGATACGTGTGTGTGCACGAAATAGTTCAGCACATCCCTGCCCTACGATTAACCCTGTAATTAAGTGCCCCTGTGCCTTCCCGGTGCTCTCCAGACCCGGCCCCTGTGCACAAGCGCCAGGCTCGCTGTACCGACCCAAGGGAAGCTGGAAGGTCTTCAACACTCACCCTAATGCGCTCGGGTTTACTTACAAGGAAAGACATGGATCCGCCGCTATGGGACCACGCGCAGCAGCAAGGGCGGGAAACCTGAGGGCAACAGGGAGCGAGTGACCCTCTGAGGGGCAGCGCTGGCCGCCCTCACCCACCGACAGCCCCGAACACCCCCCGGGCCCTCACGGATCCCCGGCAGCGCCTCGGGGGTGCGGGAACCGCGGTGAGCGCCGACCGGGGCCCTCACGAAACACCGACACCCCCGAACTCGGCCGGTACCCGCAGTACCCTCACAAAGCACCGACACCCCCGAAACGTCCTGGGCGCCTCACCCGGCCACAGCCCCGGAGCCGTAACCCCGGTAAACGCCGCTCGCAGCCCCCACAGAGCCCCGGGTCCTCCACGGGCCCCTCACCCGGCCCCAGGGGAGCGGTAGCCCCGGTAGGCGTCGCTCGCAGCGCCCACAGAGCCCCGGGTCCCCCCGGGCCCCTCACGGACCCCTCGGGCTGCGGCCGCCGCTCACCGGCGGGAGACGCTGCGCGTGACGTCACGGCGCCGGCACGCGCGGGTGACGTCACTGCCATGGCTCCCGCGCGAGAGAGGCGGGGGAGGGGGCGGGGGCCAGGTGGGGTCGCCAGGGGGGAGAGCCGCGGGGGGNCCGTTCTGGTGAAGCCACACCTCGAGTCCTGTGTCCAGTTCTGGGCTCCTCAATTCTGGAGGGGCTGGAGTGTGTGCAGGGAAGGGAACAGCTGGGGGGGCTCAGCCTGGAGAAAAGGAGGCTCAGGGGGGACCTGGAATTCTCTGCAACTCCTTGACAGGAGGGGGAGCCAGGGCGGGTCAGGCTCTGCTCCCAGGGAACAAGGGACTGATGAGAGAGAAGAGCCTCAAGCTGTGCCAGGGGAGGTTCAAGATGGACATCAGGAGGACTTTTTTCCTGGAACGGGTGATTAGATACTGGCAGGGGCTGCCCAGGGAAGTGGTGGAGTCCCCATCCCTGGACATGTCCAAGGAATGACTGGACGTGGCACTCAGTGCTCCGGGCTGGGGATGGGGCAAGACTCGATGGTCTTGGGGGTGTTTTTCAACCTCAGTGATCCTGTGAGTCCCTCAGAGCAGGGCCGAGGCTGGTCCTTGGCCACAGGGAACCCCCTGTGCTGCTGCACCCACCCATAAACCCCATCCTTAAACCCTCCATCTCCTCCCACCCCGTCCTGCACAGGAGGAGAGGCACCTTCCTCCAGCTGTGAGACCTCCCCCAGCACCACCACCCTCCAAGGGAGCAGCTCCCTGTGGGAAGGAATCACTTCCAACACCAGCTCCTGCGTGTTTAAAACCTACACCAAAAGCTACCCAGGACCAGCAAGGCTTTGAGGTCCTACTAAATGAAAGGAAGACTGACTCGAGCCAAGTAAAGTAGGCAAGTGGAGTGTTTCAATTATATTTTACTCTTTAGGTTGTTCATTTGAATATTCATATTACAAAATTAGCTGCCATGGCCCACAACTGGATGGGACTTCAGGAAAGCTGTCCACTTACTCAGAAGAGCACAAACTAGTAATTCCTTTTCAAAGAACTCTGTGAAACAACACCATATTAATTCTTCAAGCTAAATAGAGCTAAAATTTCACATATTTTACATTAGTTTTGGTTTTAAATAATTTTACCAACCATTATAAAATTAATGTATTTGCATGTATCAGGTTACAGACATTTGCATTTCAATCAGGGTGAAGTATCCCATGCTGGAACAAGGAGTTTAAGCAATTGCTGTTTCTACAGCAGCTGTTCTTATTGCCTCAGAACCAAGTTTGCAGGAAGTACTGAACAAGAAAATGCAAGACATTGTTTCCCTACAAAACTGTTCAAAGTCTGTTACAAGCAACAATAAGATGCCTTCTGGACAGGAAGCATTTATAAAATGCAGAGCTCTCCCAGCAAAGGGCTTGCACAGGGCACTCACTTCATTCTGCCCTTTTAGATTCCAAACCCTGGAGTGACCACTGAGCAGCTGAAGAAGTGAAATGTCCTCTGAAACGTTTTTACTGCCATGGGGGAATTGGCAATTGCAGGTACTTCTGGCTCCTGGCTGAAAGTGAACTGGGCAGCACTGCTGGGATCAGGAGAAGAGTGTTTGAGGCAAACTCGAACAGTTAAAATATCCAGGGAAAGCTGGCAGGATTGCTAATTCCCCATGCACTCACTCCTGAAGGAACACTCCACTGACATCACAGACTTCACACTGTGTTAAACTTGCAGCGTCCAAAACCACCAGTAGGAAGCTGTCCACATATTCCATCCCCTTGGTTCTAACCATCCCTATATTTTATACAGAATCCAATCATCCCCACAGGTGACCTAATACTGCTTCAGGCCCTTTTTTATTAAAATAAAAAGAATAAAAAAATCACTTCTATTCTACTGGGCTTAAATCCCTGAAGAATCCATACTGTGTATGGAATGCTCTAAGTTTTGTGCCTTGATGCAAATAAATGCACAGTAAGTGTTTATTGTGCAGTTTTCCTCCCCATTCCATTAAGTTTTTCCCCTTTCCCTCCCCCTAACTAAACCCAAAATTTAAAACCAAAGCATGAATATGTTACCAGCACACATGGACAGGTTTACAATCTTCTGTTTTTAAAGAACAAATGACAAAGAGCATTCAAGAATATTGCTTTTTTTTTGTTTTTTTTTGTTTTTTTTTTTTAACAGATCATCAGCAAAACTTTTTACCACCTGGAGTAAGAACTGCCAAGACAAAGCTCTCCACACACACCTGCATGTTGCTGTAATACTTAAATAAGTAACACCAATGCAAGAACTTTTCTCTTAATGGCTACTAGTGTTCAAAGAAGCAGAGGATTATGGAGTTACACAGGTCTTTGTACCCTGGGAATTGCAGTTCCTCACATGGCCTTCACTTTGATTTGCTTCATCTTCATCTGCTTCTTCTCAAGCTTCTTCTGCTCACGCCGCAGAGCAGCTTCCTGTAGGCAAGGGCAGAGATCTGAACAAACACCAGTCTGTTCTTCAGAGAGCAAGTGGAGCCTTTCAGAGCCAAGCAGAGCCCCCAGGACTGGGTTCACATCCCTCCCAGTGCCAGCTTGGCTCCTCAGCTCTCGGGAGGGTCCCCCCCAAATCTCAGAGGAAGCACAACCCCTGTTACACTCCAGCCAGCAGAGGCTCCCTTTGGTTCTCTTCGACTGCAGCTGTGCCTCAGTTTCCCCATGTTTAACCAGCAGGGCAAATCCAATCCCAGAATGATCTGGGTTGGAGATCATCCAGTGCCCCCCCTGCCATGGGCAGGGACCCCTCCCACTATCCCAGGTGGCTCCAACCTGGCCTTGGACACTTCCAGGGATGGGGCAGCCACAGCTGCTCTGGGCACCCTGTGCCAGGGCCTCCCCACCCTCACAGGGAACAATTCCTTCCCAATATCCAATCTAAATCTACCCTCCTTCAGCTTGAACCCATTTCCCCTTGTCCTGTCACTGCACACCCAAGGAAGCTGGAAGAATGTTCCCCTTCCAGCCACTTCTGGGGTGCAGGGGGTGCCCTGTTTCAGAGAGCAGCAGCAAATACCCTGACAGTTGCCTGCCTCCCAGCAAAGAGAACTCAGTTTCCACTGCTGCAATACCCACAGACAGCTCTCCCAGGAGGAATCTGCAGTCTCCTGTCCCAATGTGAACATCCTCCTCACCTCCAGCCGCCGCTGTTTCTCGGGATCCTCTTCGTTCATGATTCGCTCCTTCTCCGCCCGTTTCTTCTCCTCCCGGCGGGACTGGGCCGCCTCCTGTCTCTGCACGTGAGTCAGCTTGAGGAAGTTCTCTTCCACACGAGCCCTGTTCTTGTCAGCTTTCTGCTTACCCTTTTCAGAGAAAAGCAAATGCAGTTTATATTGGATTCCCTACGAGCAGGATGCAGGATCTCCACGAGAAACATAAGGCTCCTGATCTTAAGGATCCAGGGGAAATGGCTGCAATTCCATACAGTGTTCAGACAGAACAGACACCACTTACCTCTCTGTTCAGCCTGAACTTCTTTGCTTTGTCAATGGAGTAGATGACCATGCTCATCAGAGGCAGCAAAGACTCCATGTCCTTTGGGGAAGTGTTGCCTGAACCAGGCACTGAAATAAAGAGTTCCTTGTTCATTCAGAGAGACTGGCAGGGCTTTTCTACTTGCTGTAATGCTCTTTCCTTATTGCTCACACTATTCATAAAATAAAGATGCTCTTATCCTGCTCTTTAGGAAGCTTCACTTGGAGCTGTGGGTTTGAATTTTGAAGAGAACTACAGGCCTTTTCTAGAACAGACTCCCAACAGGAGCTGGGCTGACTAGGTGAGTCTGCCAAGGTTTGTGGCTTCAATATAAGGCACCTGTAGAGAGGAGTGTGATCTGTGATCAATAACAGCAAGATTGAACATCTGTTTTCATGTTTATCAATCAGTGATCCTGGCACATGCACTGAAATCATTCATCATTCATTATTTTCCACAAATGACAGAACTTGAGCAGGTGACTTGCACAAATAAAGCCCAACAGTCCCCCAGACTCTCACAGACACCAGTTCTCTTACCATTAAATGTAAACAAAAGTGTCTTTTTAGTTTCGGGCAGTTTTGTAAGCTGGCCCTCCCTGGTAGGAAAGAAACAAGTGTTTGGAATGAGCAAATTAAAACACAAAATAACATTATTAGTTAGGAAAAACCTCACCAAGAGCCAAGACACACTTGGAAACTACTTGAATAAAACAAACAAGATAACTTTGGGTTACAGCCAGGCTTTTTAAGTTTCAAACTGTTTTACTCACAAGTGTGCAGGGAAAAGGCATGAACAGAAAAACAACACAGCACAGCCCATCTGACTGACAAAGGGCATCTGAGCCCTAAGGAGGCCTGTAGATTTTTACTTACATTTAGTTTTACACATGTTGTTTGTACCACTAAAGATCTATAAATATGTCAGGAAACCAAAATATTTTCTAAAGAATGAAAGCCTTCACTGCCCAAAATCACACAGTATTCTAATGTGAGAAACTGAGACCTTCATTTCACAGATCTTCCACAATTTCAGTACAAGGCACACACGCTGCTGTGTTATAATTAAATCAAAGTCTGTCCCTTTTTTTTTGCAGGAGAGTTTCAAGCTTTGATAGGGATCATTTATTTATATGCCTGTGAGCATAATAAACCCTTACAAAAACCTACATGGTAATTCAGATAAGAGCTATCACCCACCACATGACAATCCTAAATCAGCAGCTGGAAGCACCTCTGGAATGGGAGGCTCAAAGAAACAGCAGAGATGATGCATTTCTAAAGCCCAGCTGGGAATTATCCTGAATCAAAACTGCCAAGTGATGGATTCAGGAGCAGAATGTTTGGCTGTACCAGGCAGGGAAGGGCAAGCAGCCTTGGTGGGTTTTTTTACACCACAGACTCTGCTTAACCCAGTTCTTAAAGCACTGTAAGAGCACCTGAAATACATGTTGAGCTCTCCTGCACTGTCATCTCATGGCCCTTTCACAGGCTGCACACCCTTGGCAGGATCTCTCAGCCCTTTTCCACCCAGCTGAGTGCTCTGCACCTGCCAGGTGTTATCTGAGATTCACAACTGTCCAAATACAGCAGAACCAGCACACAAAAGCAAACATCAAGGCAACAGAGCACCCTGACCTCCTCAATTCATGCAGCACTTGGAACATGGGGAGTGTATTTATTCACCTGTCTGACCTTTGCTCCCAATTCCCCTTTGTGTGCATTCCAGCAGGGTTCACACTGCAAACAAGTTAGCTGGCCTCTAAATAGAATTACAACAGGTACTGGGGGCAGAGATCTGGTTTTATACCTACTCTTGCATAAGTTTTGGACCGGAGAACTGGTCCGAGAATTGGACGGACTCGATCTTGTCAGCGTAGTGTGTGAGGAAATGTATCATCTGCAAGAGAAACTGCCGTTAGCTTTTCCCAACACCAATCCATCTGCAGCCTTCCTGCTCCATAAAGGGTTTGCCAGGTTCCCTGTCCATGGCAGGGGGTTGGAACTGGGTGATTTTTAAGGTCCTTTCCAACCATTCTGTGATTCTCTGTATCACTCAGAAAATTGCTGTGCTCAGCTTGCCATGATGACACTGAAATTTCAACTCTAATTAAACCCTAATGTTTTTATCTTTTCCTAGAATGGGCCTCAATGCGTGGAATTAATGTGAGCACCTCGGATACATAACTCATATTTGGGATTTTCCAATTCCTTTGAAACACATCAGCTTTGGGGACCTGCAGACACACCACCACCACCTTCCTTCAAATGGCTGGTGAAGCTACTTCCAGGCTTTGAAAGGTAGTTTTAAGTCTTCACTTCAGGCTGGACTAACAGTTGTGATGTAAAAGAGGACTAAAGCCATGAGAATTACATCCTCCTTCCAGCCCACAAGCTTCATTAGGGTCTTAATTTCTCCAGCTCTCACTTGGCTCTCCTGTTGTGATGCTCACAGGAGACAGAGATGAGAACCTTTCTCCATAGGCTGTAAGGAAGAATTGTGTGAATAAATCCAAGTTCACCTTCGCGTCCATCATTCCCTCCGTGACCTCCCCCATCTCCGACAAAATAGCCAGGGAATCTGGAAGCCCATATTTTGCACCAGACTTGGGTTTGTCACTGCAGAACTCGCTCTGTTTCAAAGAGAACAGTGAGAAAACAAAATAAACACAAGGCTGTAAGTGTCTTATCAGGCTGAACTGTTTCAGAAAGGTGGGACCTCTAAAAGTACCTGAAAAGAAACAGTAAAAAATACACTCAGCCTGGCTGGGGATGTTTCAAACCAAGCACAAAGCATCAACAGTCTTCAGGTTAATGTTTCCCTTCAATAGTCAGCACTTTAAGGAAGATAACACAATTCTAATGCATCCATGCTGGAATGTTCAAAGTGGATTAAGGCATTTTGCTTACACTGTTTGATGAGAGAACAAAAACTGGCATCCTCCCAACCACACTTCAGTGCTGTTACTTGAGAGAAAAGATTTGCAAAGCACTGCTTGTTACCACTGGACTCTTTGCAAGCTTCAGGGCTTCAATGTATGGAAAGTTTTCATTTCAAATCACATAGAAACAAATGACTTAACCCCAAATTTTCCACATCACAGATCGCTAATGGAGTTTACTTTTCAATCCCTGAAAAAGTCATTTGGGCAAATTAAATGAGGTGAAGTGACATTTTTGTGTCCTGCTAATATGCTGCAGCCCCTCCTCAACAAATTACACACCAAAAGGAAGGTGTAAGCTGCTTTCCACTGCCTGTTTTCCTGCAATTCTGACAGCAGCTGGCTTGTACTTCCAATGTTTGATTCCATTAGACTTTCATCTAATAAATGAAAGTATCTTTTCCCCACAAATTCCAACAGGTCAGTCACAAGTTTTCAGCTGTTCCCAAGGAAACAAAGTGCAGATCAGAGATGATCATTTATCAATCTGAAGATACATACCAGGTCCTGCATCTCTTTCTGAAGTCTCACCAGTGCTTTTCTGGTTCCAACAGCAAACACATACGTGTCCATGTCTTCATCATTCATTGTCACTTTTATTTGCTGTGAAACAGAATGTCATTAGCCCTGGGCAGATTTCAATGTTTGTCTGACAATTTGATTTCTAAGAACAAGAACTAAGCAAGGCCAGACACAGCTGAGACAAAGGTGGGTGATTTAAAGCTTCTCAGTGTGTCTTAAAGTAAGGGAGCTTTTTTAGTTAGACTGAGAACTTAATTCAATATTGTGGTGTAAGGACAGTGGAACAGCAGAGTTACAATTTAAAATTAAATATTTCTAATAGATGTAAGTAAATACAATTACAGATACATGGAAAGAGTATCCACAGTGCACACACCCACTGTTCTTCCAAATGTAACCTCTCTTGGCTTTTATGCTCTCCAGGAGCAAGTGGGACGACAAAAAACAACATTACAGGATATAATATCCAGACCAACAAATGGATTAAGTACAGAACAGACAGAAGAGCAACGATTAAGTATTTCAGATGGTAAAACCACTTTTTATCCTGCTGAGGTGTTGAAGCACAGACTGCTCACAAAACCACTCCAACGATAAAACCCACAGACAACCCAATTTCCAGTCATCAGCAGTTCCCATTTCACAGGCAGGAACGAAATACAAACAACTCTTTGAGGCTGGTTCAACAGTTACTGAACTGGAAGATGTGGAATACTACAGACACCACCTGGGACAATCCAAAGGAATCAGGAATGCAGGTTTATCCCAGCAGTGTGAAGGCTGGGTACGTACCACCTGGTCCGACGCCGGCCTCATCATGCGAGCCAGGACGTTCAGCAGGTCTTGTCTCTTGAGAAACTAAAAACACAAGTTGGTCAACACAGAAAACAGCTGAACAGACCCAGAGTGCAGCACTCCCTTGGCAGAGAGCAGCAGGGCTCAAAGAAAAACAGGACAGTTGTAAGTAGATGGTTTTATAGAATGATTTAGCTTTGAAGAGCCCTTTGGAAATAATAGTCATAGAATGTTAAGGGGTTAGAATGGGCCTTAAAGATCACCTAGTCCTAACCCTGTGGGAGGGACACCTCTCTAGACCTGGCTGTTGAAGGCCTTATCCAACCTGGCTTTGAACAATTCCAGGGTTTGGGCAGCCACAACCTCCCTGGGCAACCTGTGCCAGTGTCTCACCACCCTCACAGCAAAAAATTTCTGCCCAAGACCTAACCTGAATTTCCCCTCTGTCACAAATAGAGTTCAAAAGCAGGGCCACTTTCTGCATTAGATGGGTTTCTCAGGGTTTTGTTCCCTTCCATCAAGTCAGAAGCTGAACTGTGGGGCTGTTCCATCCCAGCTGCAGAACTTAGTATTTGTCTTTGTTGTAATTGCTTGGAATTCGTGTTAGTCTGTTCTCAAACATACTAAATTCCCTCTGAATGCCAGCTGGGCTCTTCCCCCTGCAGTTACCTCTGTCTACTTCTGGGGTTTTTTGCCCTTTCTGTAAGCACTCACTCTTGGTGGACAGAATGTGGGCCTGTACAGATATTTAATTATCCAGTTTTCCCTTCATGTGTGCATATCCAGAACTCTGTTTGATTGTGAGCACAAGAGCTGACCTGGGACTCCTTGCTACTCACACTGGAATGGAAAATCCTCTAGAACCTGACAACTGGTGACAGGTAAACAGCACCAAACTCCCTTACCTTTAACTGGATCAGCATTCCCTCACAGCACACCCTTCCAGAGCACCACAAGTTATATATGTGTTCATTTTCTTGATTTAGCTTCCCAGTGCTTGTAGCTTCTTTATTAGTGCCATCATCCCCTGAGGAAAACAAAGGGAAAGAGAACTGCAATCTAAAAATCACAAACTGAAACACCAAAGTTCATCAGAAGAGCTCACAACATGTTACAGATTGGGTTTACTGCACCTACAGGGACTAAACCCAGCTTTATTCAACTAAAATTGGATCCTCATCATTATGGAACTCACCAACAAGAGCAAAGTTACTTTCCAGCAGCTCCCTGTGAGTGTTGAACCAGGCATGAGCCAGCCTGTTGTTTTTGTTCTTCCCAATGATGTAGTTCATGATATAAGCCAGGAGCCCTGTCACCATCAGGATCTCCATGTAATAACTCTCCCAGCTGTTCTGAAGGTGAGCAGGGACCTGGGTAAGGCAACAGAAACTGTCTTTTACATATTGAAAACGTGGATTTTTTACACACAAACAGTTTGGGAAACACAGAGTACTGGAGAAGCTCCATCCCAAACACACAGGAAGCTTCACAAAGGCAACAGGACAGAGCTAAGCCCACATAATGCACTTGGCTCTGCTGGGGCACAGTGATCAGACAGGAAACAACTGGTAACAGCATTCCCAAAATACCTGCTTAATACAAACAAAATACCTCTCATTTCCAAGGGAGCTCAGAGTAAACAGCCCAGCATTTCAACCCACTGAGCAGTTGAGCCTGATGCCCTGCCCATCACAGCATTATCTGATCATCACATAACTCCTATTCAAACCCAAAGGAACACCCAACATCCAGGAGCATTTTCAGGATGCCACCAAGAGCCACAGACTGTATGGGGGAGCAGGGAAACCTTCCAGACCTTGCCACCTCAGAGATTAATTAACCATTCTGCTATCACCACATCAGCTTCCAGTCATTAAAGCACCTACACCTTAATTTTCAATGCCAAGGTCAGCTATAACAGTTACAAGGAGATCTCAGGGATAATAAAAATGAACATGATCATTCTGTGAAAGACTCTCCTGGGAGGCAACAAGGTGCTGCAGGGTGGACAGAGAGATTGGCTTCAAAAACCACCAGAGGCATCAACTTGTAATCAGAAACTTCAGCCAAGCTAAAAACACACTGTGTACATTGTAAGTGCACATTAGTGCCCCAGTGACATTCCTGGGATATTGCCTTGAGAAACTCCCAGCAGAAAGTGGATCAACAGTTATACCTACATTAACTATTGTTATGGGGTCTTTGTTTTTGCTGTGAGATGCATCTGGTTTCTCCTCATAGCCTTCAAACTCCTCATCATCATATGGTTCACTCTCAGTATCACCTTCCTGAAGGACAAAAAAATCACAAACAGCATCAAAATCCAAAGCCCAGTAATAAAATCCAAAGATAATGTGTGAAAAAGAGGCGTAGAGACACTATTAGAAACACATAGATAAAGGAGATGAGGCCTTACCTGTGTGTCTGCATCATCAAAGTCTTCCTGATTCTCATCCTGACCTTCAAGCTCTACAGTGGCTTCTTCTTCATCATCTTCTGTAGTGATGATCCTCTGAGGAGACTCTGTGACTGCATCTTCACTCACATCTTCAAATTCAGCAAAGTCATTATCATCATATTCCATAATGTCATCTCCATCCTCAAATTCATCATACTTGGCCAAAGAAAAGCTCCACGGGATGAACAGGACAGCAATAAAAATATATAAATTCTTCATTTTCACTGGAAAAAAAAATAAATCAATCACTGCAAAAAGTCCTTATCAATTCTATTACATCACTCCATTGCAATCCCTAAATCCCATGATTTAAAACCACTATGAGGGTCAGATTAGAGAGAAATAAACCCCTGCCTGACCTTGCCATTTTCTCCATAAAGAAAGTGACTTTGGGTACAAGAAAAAAGTAATTTTGAAGGTGCAGTTCTAGACTTTGTTACTTGTGGCAGCAGCAAATTCACACCTGGCCACAGTGTTCAATGAACAAGTTTTTGGAAGCAGAGATGTTCCACTATAAAACTGACTCTCCAGCAGCATCTCCCAGCCAGCACTGCCAGCTCACTCCAGAGACCAAGAGGATGGACTGCACTTGTTATTAATTAGCAATTAGGCACAGGCAGATCAACGTGCAACAGCAGCAGTAAATCTTAAAACGCACTGGATCCGTTTGCACAGCGATGGTGTCTCAGTTCAGAAGTGCTCATCTGTGATTTTCTGGGTCCCACAGTGTCCCAGCACAATTTCTGGGACACATCTGTAGCTGGAAGCTCTACCCAAAAAAGAAGAAAAGCAGGAAGAGGATGGATATTGCTCTGGTCCCCGAAACAACCGAGAAAACTGGGGCTCACAAGCAAAAAGGTCTCACAGAGTTTTGTCAGTTCACTTTTTTTTTTCGCCCTCAGCTTCTTGTTTTTTCTGCTTGATCTCAAAACAGTCCCAGCCTGTCCCAACTCCTGAGGGGAACTTCTCCAAGGGCCAAAAAAGGAGCCCCAAAAGGCAGCCAAACCCCTCCAGCTGCACTTCACAAGCAGCCACGGGGGATCAGCTGCACCAGGCTCGGCTCCGAGGCTCATTTTACTCCCTCCCGAACCCGAATGTTAATGAGAGTGTTCTCTTACAAACTTAGAATAGAAAGATTGGTTTCTAAATTTGCCCAGCACTCTCCCGAGTGCCTCACGCAGGGAACCCACAGCTACGGGTGGCAAGGACAGCTCAAATAACCCCCTTTGTCAAAGACTCCTCACTCCAGCAAAAGCCTGCACAGAACACGTTCACGGAATGTTAATGAGGGTGGAAAGTTCAGCGAGGCAGAGCCCAGGAATTCAGCACGTTCTGTGGGTACCTCACAGTTCGATGTGAATTTAAGCAGAAAAACAAAGCCCTTGAAAGACGGGACAGAATCTACGCTCGGAGGTTAAAAACCCCGGGACAAAGAAGGCACCTGCTCGACCAAATCCCAAGTTTCACAGCAAGAATTCCGAGACTATTTGAGCACTCCGCTTTCAGAAGACCCGGCACCTCCAAACAGCCCCGTGCGAAACAAACGGCAGCCAATTCCAAGGGCACGGGATTGAGCTGGAGGTGGGTGAGAGCTGGAGCTGCCCCCTAACTCAGCATTCCATCCGCAGGAGTTCCAAATACAGACTCCGGGAAGCGGAACAGACCTGGGCAGGGCCTCCACACACACCTTGCCACGTTCCCTTGCCAGAGGCTTGGATTCATCCCGCGACCTCCACACAGGCTGCCCCAACTCACTGGGGCCAGACACGACTCCAGAATAATCGGAAGGAAAACTGCTGCTGCTCCCTGTGCTGGACATTCACCAGCCTGGGGCTCGCTCAATAAATCCCGAGTTTAGACCCGACTCAGGAGATTTCGGAGATGCGCCGGGCCCAGAGCGGGGACACCGCCGCGGTTGCCGCTCGTTATCCCGCCGCTCCCGGCCCTTCCCGGGACACGAGTCAAGGTTAAACGGGATAAAACCAGTGACCTGTCCCCACAGGGCACAGACCCCCGGCAGCGCCTCCCGCCCGCGGGGGAAGCACAGGCCGCTCACGGCCGGTGCCCTCCGCGCCAGCTGCGCCTCCCGGGGGCACC